>JAJMKZ010000474.1:0-18552 GCA_030564005.1 Ruyongia tratensis | reverse complement strand
GGAAATCATCAACTATTTAATGTACTAGTAGTAGGTCATGCAATTCTTATGATCTTCTTCCTAGTAATGCCTGGACTAGTAGGTGGTTTTGGTAATTATCTTCTACCACTAATGATTGGTGCATCTGATATGTCCTTCGCTCGACTAAATAATATTAGTTTTTGACTACTACCCCCAGCACTAGTATGTCTAGTAAGTTCAACACTTATTGAATCAGGTGCAGGTACAGGTTGAACAGTTTATCCTCCTCTTTCAGGTATTCAAGCTCATAGTTCAGCATCAGTAGATCTAGCTATCTTTAGTCTACATCTAACTTCAATTAGTTCACTACTAGGTGCTATTAATTTTATTGCTACATCTTATAATATGCGAACTAGTGGTATGCGATATAGTCAAATGCCTCTATTTGTATGAGCTATTATTATTACAGCTGTAATGCTACTACTATCTCTACCTGTACTATCAGCTGGTGTAACTATGCTTCTTCTAGATCGTAATTTTAATACAGCTTTTTATGAAGTATCTGGTGGTGGTGATCCTATTCTTTATCAACATCTATTCTGATTCTTTGGACATCCTGAAGTATATATTCTAATTGTACCAGGTTTTGGTATTGTATCTCATGTAGTATCTACATATTCTAAAAAACCAGTATTTGGTGAAATTAGTATGGTATATGCTATGGCTTCAATTGCTTTCCTAGGTTTCCTAGTATGATGTCATCATATGTATATCGTAGGTCTAGATGCTGATACTCGTGCTTATTTTACTTCAGCAACTATGGTAATTGCTGTACCTACAGGTATTAAAATTTTCTCTTGACTAGCTACTATTTATGGTGGATCTATTCGATTTACTGTACCTATGATGTATGCAGTAGCTTTCCTATTCCTATTTACACTAGGTGGTCTAACAGGTGTAGCTCTAGCTAATGCAAGTCTAGATGTAGCTTTCCATGATACTTATTTTGTAGTTGGACATTTCCATTATGTACTATCTATGGGAGCTATTTTTAGTCTATTTGCGGGATATTATTATTGAAGTCCTCAAATTCTAGGTCTAAATTATAATGAACGTCTAGCTCAATCACAATTTTGACTAATTTTTATTGGAGCTAATCTAATTTTTATGCCAATGCATTATCTAGGAATGAATGGTATGCCTCGTCGTATCCCTGATTATCCTGATGCTTTTAATGGTTGAAATTATATTAGTTCTATTGGATCTGTATTTGCTCTATCTTCTCTTGCTCTATTCCTATATATTATTTATAATCAAATTGTTTGAGGTCAAATTAATAAAATTAATGGTACAAGTGTTATTCATCTACTAAATCCTGATTATTCAGAATCTAATGCTAATTTCATTAATAATCCTATTAAAACATCTTCTATTGAATTTATGCTTAACTCTCCTCCTACAGTTCATAGTTTCAATACTCCTGCTATTATTTAATTAATATAATCTATATTCATTATTTTATCTTATTATCTTCATTTTTATGAATATTATTTAATAATATAATGAAAATATTAAATATTTAACCCTATATACTCTCTAATATACTTCTTATAATATTATTATATATTTAATATATATATTTTCTATATACTTCTTATAATATAATTATATATTAACTATATATTTAATATATATATTTTTCTATATACTTCTTCTAATATTATAAAAAATATATAATATATATATACCCCCCCCCAAAGGGGGGGATATTGATCTATTCTAATATTGTTAATTTATTTAATTATTATCTTATCTTATCCTCTCTATTATAATATATTATCTTCTCTTATTTTTATATAATAATATATTTATTCCTATATTAATACCTTATATTATATATTATATTATATTATATTATATTATATTATATTATATTATATTATATTCTATTCTATTCTATTCTATTATATAATATTCTATTATATTATATTCTATAATATTATATTATATTAATACCTAATATAAAATATATATTGGTATATCCCCCCCCCAAAGGGGGGGGTATTGATCTATTCTAATATTATTAATTTATTTAATTTATTATCTTTCCTCTCTATATATTATATTATATTCTCTTCTTTATATTATATTATTTTATTTTATTTATAAAAAATATTAGCTATTTATTTAAATATAATAATGTTATAAATAATGCTATAAATAATAATAATGCTATATACCCCCCCCAAAGGGGGGGGTATTGATCTATTGTAATATAGTTCATTTATATTAACTTATCTATATATATATTTTCTATAATTATCCCCTTATTAAATTATATATAATACTAGCTATTATATATAATTTATATATTATTATACTATTTATTATGTTATAAATAATGTTATATATATATGAAATATACTATATTATAATAAATATACTATTATATTTTATGAAATATACTATTATAAATAATTAAATATACTATTATATATAATAATATACTATTATAATAATGAAATATACTATTATAATAATGAAATATACTATTATAATAATTATACTATATTCCCCCCCCTAAAAGGGGGGAATATTGATCTATCCTAATATTGTTAATTTATTTAATTTATTATCTATCTCCCTCTATTATCTATTTAATCTTATTTATTATATCTTATTATTATAAAATATTTAATCATAAATATGATAATATTATAGATATAAGACCATTATATGATATATACCCCCCCCCCTAAAAGGGGGGGAATTGATCTATTGTAATCTATTTATTTATTTATATATAATATATATCTACCCCCACCTATTTATTATATATATTTATATACTTATTATAATATATTCACTATATATTCATATGATTATATCATAACTTATTATTATTTTATAATTATATAAACTATTCTTATAGAATAATATATTAACTATTATTAACTATTCTTATTTAGAATATATTAAGTATAATAATTTAGAATATATTTACTATAATAAATTATAATATATTAACTATTATTATTTATAATATATTAACTATAATAAATTAGAATATATTTACTATTATATATTCCCCCCCCCCCAAAGGGGGGTATTGATCTATTCAATATAGTTCATTTATTAGAATTTTTATTTATATATTTATACATAGAATATATATTATATTCTCACTATATATCTATATTTAATTATATATAGAATATATATCTATTTTATACATAGAATATATATAATATTTCACTATATATCTATTCATTATTATTATATGATTATATAATATATTTATACATAGAATATATATTATAATTATGTATGTATTTTATACATAGAATATATATATAATAAATATATAATATTATACATAAAATAAATATTCTTTATATTATTTATATTATTAAATATAATATAATATTAATAATCTATTATAACATCCTTTATTATTATTAATTTAATATATGATGTATAATGGTTATTATCCCTTTCATATATAAATATATTATTTATTGAATAAATATATAATATATAAATATATTTCGGTATATCGATTAACGCCCATTTCTTCTTATAATAATATATAACTATATATTAATTATTAATATTAATATATTATCTATATAATATTATATGTTATAAAGATATAGTAATTATTTACTATATAATTATATTATATGATCTATACTAGTACTAGATTATATAAAGAAGTAGGTATTATCTAATACTTATACCACCCCCCCTCCCCCTATATAATAAAATATATTAGGGGGGGAGGGGGACATACCCCATATATAAATAATTATTTTTATATAAAATGTATATGAGTATGTTAATATCTATATAATATATGATATATAGTATATAAGTATATCTATATAATATATATATAAGTATAGTATAGTATAGTATGTATTAATCAATATTAATATATAATATATCCCTATAGTATATATAGATATATAGTAATCTATATAATATATAGTATGTATAGATATAATATCCCTCTATATACCCCTATAGTAATATATGATATATAGTATATAAGTATATATATAGTATATCTAATATATATGTAATACCTATATATTCCTATAGTATAATATGATATATAGTAATATATATCTAATATAGTAATATATGATATATGAGATGTATAGTATACCCCTATAGTATATAATGATATATAGTATATAAGTATATCTATATAGTATATGATATATAACCTCTCTATATAGTAATATAGTATATATGATCTATATAGGTATATATATAATATAGTAGTATATATCCCCTATAGTATAATATAATATCTATATGGTATATATGATATATATGATATATATGATATATGCCCCCAATAGTAATATATAATCTATAATGGTATGTATATATGTAATATACCCTATATATGATATATAATGTATATAATCTATATAGGTAATATATAATGTATATGCCCCAATAGTAATATATGATATATATGGGTAAGTATATACCTCTATATATGTATAATATATGTAATATAGTACCCAATAGTATAATATATGAAGTATAGTATATAGTATATCCCAATAGTAATATATAATCTATAATGGTATAATATGGTATATATCTAAATATATGTATATAATGGTATATCCCCAATAGTATAATATAATCTATAATGGTATATATGATATATATATTCCTAATAGGAATATAAAGTATAATATATAGTATATAATAATATATATAGTTCCCTATAGTAAAATCTAATATATAGTATATAATATGTAATATAGTAAGATATGATATATATCCCCTCTATATGAAATATAGTATATAATGATCTATATAGGTAATAAATGATATATAATGTAATTATATGCCCCCAATAGTATATATAGATATATAATGGTATAATATATGTATAACCCCTAAATATGATATATAATGTAATATGATATATATAGGAAATATCTAATATATGCCCCAATAGTAAAATCTAATATATAGTATATAGGTATATATATAGTAATATATGATATATATGCCCACATATAGTAATATAGTATAAATGATGTATAATGGGTATAATATATATAATGTAATATATGCCCCTTATAGTATAATATAATCTATAATGGTAAGTATATGATATATAGCCTAAATATATGATATAATGTATAATATGATATATAGGTAATATATAGTTCTATAGTAAAATCTAATATATAATGGGTATAATATATATATGTCCCCTATAGTATAATATAATATATAGTATAAAAGTATAATATATAGTATAATATAATGTCTAAGAAGTATATATATGATATATAGTAATATATGATCTATATAGTTAATATAACTAATATAGTAATATATGTAATATAACCCCTCTATAGTAATATAGTAAAATCTGATATATAATGGGAAATAGTATATATAGTAATATATATGTAATATACCCCTAATATGATATATAATAAAATATGATCAATAAGGTAAGTAGTATATACTGATATATATGACAATATATAATGTTAAAATATATGATATATAGTAAAATATAGTATATCCCTTCAATATATCTCAATAGTAAAATTAGATAATTAATGGGGGATAAATATATATAGTATATATAAGTATATAATCTTCATATACTCCAATAGTAAAATCTGATATTATATGGATAATATCAAATATGATATTTCTTATAAAATAATATATCAAATATGATATATAATGAAATATATAATAATCTATATGAAGTAATATATATGAAGTAATATATATTCTATGTATACCTTTTCCTCTAATAAATAAAGTAATATATAATCTCCTCATATATATATAATATAATATAATATATAAAATATATGATATATAATAAGATATAGATATATAATAAATGAAGAAATATAAATAAGAAATAAGATATATAATAAATGAATATATAGGAATATAATAGATATCTAATCCCCCCCTTTATATGATATATATAAAGGGGGGGGGTAATGTATGATAATTAAGGATATAATTATATATCTATACATAGAATATATATATTCATTTATAACTAATAATCAATGAAAATTGATGTAAAATACTTTGATATGGAATCAAAATCACATAAAAATAATATATGGTTATAAAGATATTTTATAATATAAATAAAATATTAAGACCATAAAATTATAAATAATAAAAATTTTTATAAAGAACTGAACGGAATCTTCTAAGTAAGTTATGTTTGTAATCTATCTGAAAGAGTAAGGTTAAGTATTGGTGAAAGAAAGACCTAATATCCAAGAGTAATATCAAATGGTATGAATATAGATATATAAAATCTAAGATAAAGATATTTTTATAGTGAAAAGTACTGTGAAGGAAAATGAAAAATATTAAGTATATAGCAACTATAAAATAGTGTACCTTTTGTATAATGGGTCAGCAAGTTATAATAATTAGCAAATATATAATATAAAATATATATAAAAAAGTTAATAATTATAGACCCGAAATTGAATGATCTTTGCGTAAAGATTCTATATATAAATATATGAGAATATATGGTGATTGTTGCAATAATCTCATTAAAATTACGTAAAGCTAGTGAAAGGCAAATCTGATTCAACAATAGCTGGTTCTCTATGAAATCTATTTAGGTAGAGTGATATCAATATAAAATTATATATATAACAATAAAAAGCTCTTATAATGACTATGGTAATAATAATAATTATAGAATTATTAATCTTTACTATTGTAGATATTAAACAGTCTATAAATGATAAGGTTTATAGACAAGTAGGAAACAGCCTACACTTTATTCAAAGACTCTAAAATAACATAAAATGGTAAAAATATTATTTTCTATATTGACTAACATAAAGTAGGTTTGATACTAACTATCTTATAATCAGTTTGTACCAATTGAATGTTTGAAGATATATAATATAATATATATAATATATAGTTTGTAATAGATAATAATCGGACCTTAATGTTATGTTGTAGAATTAGAAATTATTTAAAATATAAATAGTTTGGTAATAGAGTATAATATGTTAAAATAAATTTATATATTAAATATAAATAAATAAATATATTATAAAAAATGCTGACATGAGTAATGTGAAAGATTGTAAAAACAATCTAGTCTAACCTAAGGTGTAACTATGAAGACGGACTCTAATGATAAATATATCAGATGAGTATTTCTCCAATCGATCATACGATATAATTATATATTAAATAATTTAATATATAATTATTATTAATAATAACTAAATTATAATAAAATATAATTTAATAAGATTATTTAATTCTAAATAGAGTAAATAATATAGTACTAGACAAGATCATTGGGTATGAAACCGTAATGTAATCCGACACTGGTAGGTTTAATAAGACTAAAAATAAAACCAATCTTAAGGAACTCGGCAAATAAAAGGATATAATAAGCCTTTAATAATCTACGACTGTTTACTAAAAACACAGCACTATGCGAATTATATAATAAATAATAAGAATATGGTGTGCAATCTGCTCAATGCTATATTAAAAATTATCTTTTTTTAAGATGTAAGATAATATAGTAAATAGCTGCCTTATTTTGAGGGTTTCAAAGTAGCGAAATGCCTTGTCCACTAATTATGGTCTTGCATGAATGGGATAACGATAGATTAACTGTCTTAAGATTGGGGTTTATGAAATTGGAATAGAGGTGAAGATACCTTTTAATATTAGTAAGACAGAAAGACCCTATGCAGCTTTACTATAATTAATAAGTTGATAGGAATACATTTATAAATATAAAGATAATATCTTATTTGGTGTAACTTCTATCTAATCCGATATATAAATATATAATATTTAACGGAAACATCTTTTAGTTGGTAGTTTTGATGGGGCGTCATCTTCACAAATAATAACTGAAGAGTCTAAAGCTTTATTATAGATTTAATTAATTATATAATATATATATAATATTAAATACTTAATAAGAGGTAAATAAATCAATGTAAAATTGAATGTAATATCTGGAAAACTAAGATAAAGTAAGTTTATAAAAAATAAACATAATATTATATTTTTTTAATAAATAAAAAATTAATATAAAAAAGGAAAACACTATAACTTTATTGAGATAATTGCTTAAGACGGAAGTGATTAGAATGTAAGTTAAGTGTATTGAACATCTAATTAAATTTTAAATTTTAATAAAAATTAGGGACAGCGAATAAAGTTACGCTAGGGATAACAGACTAATCTAATTAAATAGTTGATATTATAAATTAGGTTTGGTACCTCGATGTCGACTCAACTTATCCTTCAGGTAGTAATAGCTTGAGATGGTTATGCTGTTCGCATATTAAAAAGTTACGTGAGTTGGGTTAAATACGTCGTGAGACAGTATGGTTCTTATCTACTAATATATTAATAATATATAAGATTATAACTCTTAGTACGAAAGGATCGGAGTTTCTTAATCACTGGTAAAAACTAATTTATATTAATAATATAATTATATATAAGCTAAATTAAGTAAATTGTAGTTCTGAATACATCTAGGAACGAAATATATCTTTATTATTATAATAGAACATTATATACTATAATCTTATTCTTAATTACTATTTGGAAATTAATTATAATAAGTTCTAATTCAATTCTCATTATTAGTTATATATTTAAATATAAAATATAATATATATATAAAATATAAAAATATATAAAATATATATATAAAATATATTATATATAAAAATATATATGGTTTGGTGACTGAGTGGTTTAAGGTGTGATATTTGAGCTATCATTTAGATAATATCTAACAAGAGTTCAAATCTCTTCCAATCCGAAATATATATATATATATAGGGATAATAGTTAACTAGGTTATAATTAAACTTTTGCATAGTTTAGTAATAGGTTCAAATCCTATTTATTCCATAATAAAGGGTAAATTGTTAATGTTGGTAGTTAACATTGAATTGTAGCTTCAATGAGTTTGTATCTCTTCGCATGTTCGATTCGTGCTTTACTCATATATAATATATATAATATATTAAGGTTTATATAGCTTAAAGGTAAAGCATCTTACTGTTAATAAGATGATAATGGTTCAATTCCATTTTTAAACGATATAATATTTAAGGTAAATATAGCTTAATGGTAAAGCATTCACTTGTGGTGTGAATAAATTTGAGTTCAAGTCTCAATATTAACCCTTATAATTTTAATAATATTAAATAATATTTGAATATATAAATATATATATAAAATGCAACTTGTACTAGCTGCTAAATATATTGGAGCTGCTATTGCAACTATTGGTCTAACTGGGGCTGGTATTGGAATTGCAATTGTATTTGCAGCTCTAATTAATGGTACTTCTCGTAACCCTTCTCTTCGAAATACTCTATTCCCATTTGCTATTCTAGGTTTTGCTCTATCTGAAGCTACAGGTCTTTTCTGTCTTATGATTTCTTTCCTTCTTCTTTATGGTGTTTAGTTTATTTATTAATATTCTTTATATAATATAATATAATGAAACTTAGCTTAATGGTAAAAGTATATGTTTTACACACATATGATATGAGTTCAATTCTCGTAGTTTCAATTATTATTATAATATTATATATATAAATGTAGTTTTAATTTAATGGTAGAATAAAGGTTTTCGGCACCTTATATGTAAGTTCGAATCTTACAATCTACTAATATAATATAATATATAATATATATAATATATATATATAAATGATAGTAGGTTAATGGTAAACTTTCTGTCTTCCAAACAGCTTATATGAGTTCGATTCTCATCTATCATATTTTATAATATATATATGTATTTATAGCTTAAAGGTAAAGTCTTATCTTGTCATGATAAAGGTTGTCAGTTCGATTCTGATTAAATACGTAATAATAGGTAGGTTAATCCTTAGGTAAGATATGTTACTTGCTACGTAATTGGATATATTCCTGATGAGTTCGATTCTCATACCTACCGTATATAAATTATATATAATTCTGTTAATAATTTTCAAGTAATAATTATATCAATACGATTTAAATATATATTAAAATATAGATTAAATATAATATATATATTTATATATAAATATAAAATATAAATATAACCAGATTATAACCGATAGGGAGGTGCTTCCTTTGGGTGGAAGAAGATGTGAGTTCGAATCTCGCTGATCTGAATAATAATTAATTATTATATTATCTTATATTATCTATCTTATATAATATTATCTTATCTTATCTTATCTTATCTTATCTTATATATAATTATATTCTATTCTCTTAAATATATAATTATCTATATAATCTTATCTTATCTTATCTTATCTTATCTTATCTTATCTTATCTTATCTAATCTTATATATAATTGTAGATAGGTTAGTTCAATGGTAGATCGCTTGTTTTGTAATCAAGATGTTATGAGTTCGAGTCTCATACCTTTCGTATATAATTATTTATCTTTATAAGTAGTTGATAAATTTAGGTATAATGATCTTATAGTCTAATGGTTATGATAATCCCTTTTCATGGGGTAGATATCAGTTCAATTCTGATTAAGATTATATTAATATAATATAATATGAATTAATAAATATGATGGTTCATATATATAATTGCAGATTATACTAAATACGGGTTCGATTCCCGGTTGGTTCTATATTAATATATATAATAATATATTTTAAGATAAATTATTAAGTAATTTAATATAGATTTATAAAAGTTAAAAATATATAATATAATAAAATGCGATATTCAGAACGATCACGATATCAAGCTTTTTCATTTCATCTAGTGGAACCTTCACCTTGACCATTTGCTGTATCATTTGCTCTAATGGCTCTAGCTCTAAATCTAGGTCTAACTATGCATGGTTATATTGTAGGAATGCAATGAGTTTTCTTTAGTGTATTTACACTACTATTTAGTATGACTCTATGATTCCGAGATATTATTGCAGAAGGAACTTTCCTAGGTGATCATACTATTGCAGTTCGAAAAGGTCTAAACTTTGGTTTTATTCAATTTGTACTATCAGAAATTCTAATTTTTGCTGGTATCTTTTGAGCTTATTTTCATTCAGCTATGAGTCCAGCTATTGAAATTGGTTCAGTATGACCTCCAATTGGTATTAATGCTATTAGTCCGACAGAACTTCCACTTCTAAATACAGTAATTCTACTATCAAGTGGAGCAACAATTACATATAGTCATCATGCAACTATTGAAGGTTCTCGTAATGATGCTCTAATTGGTCTATTCTTTACTTTCTGACTAATTGTAATTTTTGTTTGTTGTCAATATATTGAATATATGACTGCAGGTTTTACTTTTGCTGATGGTATTTATGGAGCTGTTTTCTTTGCAGGTACAGGACTTCACTTCATTCATATGGTAATGCTAATTGTAATGCTAGGTATTTGTTTTATTCGTATGTATTATTATCATTTTACAACTAATCATCATGTAAATTATGAAACTACTATTCTTTATAATCATGTTCTTGATGTAATTTGACTATTCCTATATATTGTTATGTATTGATGAGGTGCTTAATATATATATATAAATATAAATATATTCATTACTAAAATAAACAAATCAAGTAATATTGTAATAATATCTAAATAAAAAAAAAATGCCTCAATTTGTACCTTTCTTTTTCCTAAATCAACTATTTTATGGATTTACTCTATTTTTCTTTCTAGTGTATATTATGTCAAATTATTTCCTACCTAGTATTGTAGAACTAAAAGTAAGTCGTATTTATGTTAGCTAATTGATTAAATATATAATCAATATAAAAAATAATAAGTAGTATATTAATATAAAATAATATGTTTATTAATTCTCCTCTTGAACATTTTGAAATTTATAATCTATTTACATTTGTAAATGAGATTGTATCTTTTACAAATAATTCATTTTATCTTATTGTAGTAGTATTTACTATTGTATTTCTATGACTAGTATCATTTAATAATATTAAACTAAGTGGTAATATTTATTCATATTTTCTTGAAGGTACTTATGATACAATTTCAAATATGGTATCAGGTCAAATTGGTTATGGAGCTGGTAAATATTTTCCTCTAATTTATTCTCTATTTATCTTTATTGGTACTATTAATCTAATTGGTATGCTACCATATTCTTATGCAATTACAGCTCAACTAGTATTTGTAATTAGTCTAAGTATTCTAATTTGATTTGGTGTAACTATTACAGGTTTTAATACTCAAGGAATTGCTTTTATGGGTCTATTTGTACCTCAAGGTTGTCCATTTGTACTATCACCTCTACTAGTACTAATTGAACTTCTAAGTTATTCAGCTCGTGCTATTAGTCTAGGTCTTCGACTCTCAGCTAATACTCTAGCTGGTCATCTACTTATGTCAATTCTAAGTGGTCTAGTATTTAGTCTAATGAGTGTTTCAACTGGTTATTTCTTTGCTGGTCTAATTCCTTTCCTAGGTATCCTAAGTATTGTCTGTCTAGAATTCGCTATTTCAATTATTCAAAGTTATGTATTTAGTATTCTAACTTGTGGTTATATTAAAGATGGTGTCTCTGGTCATTAATATATATATATTCTTTATATTATATCTTATATTATAATATTTTTATTATCATAATAATATGATATATTAAATATATTATATTAAATATGTTATTATAATATCTTATATTATATCTTATATTTAAATATCTTATATTATATCTTATATTTTAATATTTTATATTATATCTTATATTTTAATATTTTTATATAATATATTATATATTATATGATATATTAAATATGTTATATCATATATTTAACCCCTTAACCCCCCCCAAAGGGGGGGGTGTAGTTGATCTCTATTGGTTATATCTTATTATTTTATATTATATATCTTATTATATTATCTTATCTTATAAGATCTATCTAATATTATCTTATTAATATATAATATAATTATATTATCTTATCTTATCTATCTAATAATGTAATTAAATATAAACCCCCCCCCAAAAAGGGGGGGGGGGTGTAGTTGATCTCTATTGGTTATATCTTATTATTTTTTATTATTTTATATTATATTCTCTATCTATCTAATATATCTTATCTTATAAGATCTATCTAATATTATCTTATTAATATATAATATATAAATTATCTTAATATAGTAATATATCTCATATCTCCTTAGTCCCCCCTTACTATATATTATATAGTAAGGGGGGTATTAGTTGATCTTATATTTTATTTATTTTATTTTATTTTATTTTTATATTAGATAAGATTAAGATACATAGAATAAATATTCTTTAAATTATATAATTATATAATAAATGTAATGTTTGTTTATATCGAACACTAATTAGAGATCTGACACATGCAAGTTCTAATATAGTTAATATATTAAAATATTAATAGAGCTATTTCGCGTCTCAATGATTATAGTGATATCTATATAAATTTATAGTAACTAAATCTAAGGTATTAGGTATTAAAACTATAAAATAGTATTAGCCTATGATGCCAAGTATAAGATTATCGTCTGAAATACCGCGTCAAATAATATAATATTGATACTATAATCTCTATAGTACAGCAGTGTAGAATTTTAGGCAATGTTCTTATAATATATATATATAATATAATATATAAAAGAATGACCTAGTTATCTAATAGAACTAGATACTATATATAATATAATATAATATATAGTTATAAAATATTATTAGTAAAATACTAATTAAGTATACAGTTCAATATATAATAAAGAATTAAAAATTATATATTATAATACTCACCAATTCTCGTGCCAGCAGTAGCGGTTAGTCGAGGGGTATTTGTGTTGATATGATTGGCTTTAAGAATACGTAGGCGGTTCAATATTATAAGAACTAGAGTTAATAATAAATGTAATCCAACCTCTGTTTTATATATTAATATAATATAATAAATAATAATATAATATATATTGACTTTAAGGATAAAATCTATTAAGATCGAGAGTTTGATCATATGTTAAAATAGATTACATTATATAAACTGACGCTGATTGGTATGAAAGTATGTTATATAATTTCTCTATATTTGAGATTTAAAAGGACCGGGATTAGATACCCCATTACTCATACTGTAAACATTGATTAAATTATTAATTTAATATATATAAATTTAATCCGCCAAGTAAGTATTAACTACTTCTTATCTATTATATAATCTTATATATTATAATATATATAAGATATATTAGATTTATTAATTGTTAGAAAGCTATTGCATTAGACGGTTGTATCTATCTGCAGTGGAGCATGTGATTTAATATGACTATACTCATTAATCTTACCTTTTTTAGTATTATATATATAATATATAATATAACAGGTATTACATAGTTGTCTTCAGTTTCTGCTTTGAGGTCAATGGTTGATTCCATAAAGAAACGCAAATCATAACCAATATATAATATATTTAGGTTTAAACTATTTAACGTAGTTTGAAAGTGATCTAAGACTAATCTATATGATCCTCATATTAAGGGCTATCTACGTGCTATAATTGTATATCTTTTTTTAAAATAATAAAAAGTAATACTAATATATGGATTATATATAGACTATAATTTATGTACTAGGATAATTTCTTGTAATTAGAGATTTAAAACCAGAATTGCAAGTAATCATATTAATAATAATATGGTGAATTAATCTAATACTTCGTACTTATTACTCGTCATGCAGTTTAAGACTCTTTATATCTATTGATATTATATATAATAATATAATTAATATATATAATATCTATATTAGTTTAAATTAATATAGTAAATCAAAAAGGTTATTAGGAGTTGCTAATTGTGAAGTCGAAATACAGTTACTATAGGGGAACCTGTAGTGGATATTAATATTATCTTTATATTCTTTATATTATAATAATATATTATTATATTATCAAATAGTTTAATGGTTAGAACTTTTAATTCATATTTAAATAGAGTAGGTTCAAATCCTACTTTGATAAATATAGCATCTTAGAATAGTAAGGTAAATTCACTAGTTTCATGGACTAGAAACATATGTTCAAATCATATAGATGTTTAATATAATAAATATAATAAATATAATATAATAAATATAATATAATAAATATAATATAAAATTAATTAATATAAAATTAAAACAATAATGGCGGAAAGGTAGACGCGATTAGTTTAGGTCTAATTATCATTAAGATTTATGAGTTCAAATCTCATTTATTGTAATATATTTAAATAAATAATAAGATAATAGTTTAATGGTAAAGCACTTTGACTTCAAATCAATGTATATTAGTTCGAATCTAATTTGTCTTGGTTTAAATAGCTCAACGGTTAGAGCACTATATTGAAGCTGTAGTTATAATGGTTCGATTCCTTTTTTAAACATTATTATATTCTTATAATATTATATAATATTAATATAATAATTATATATAAAATATGAGTTATTGACTAATTGGTAAGTCCCCAAGTTTTGATCTTGGTATATTTACGTTCGAATCGTAATGATTCAATATAAGTTATATATGTAATATATTGATATAAGTCGGAAGACATAGTTCAATGGTAGAACAATTAACTTTTAATTAATTTATAATGGTTCGATTCCATTTGTATTCATAATAAAAGGTTTTATAATAATATAATATTTATATATTATAAAAATATAAAAAAAATGGCAATTCGTAAATCTCAAGTATATCTAAATCTAGTAAATAGTTATCTAATTGATAGTCCACAACCTTCAACTCTAAATTATTGATATAATCTAGGTTCTCTACTAGGTCTATGTCTAGTAATTCAAATTTGTTCAGGTCTATTTCTAGCTATGCATTATTCAAGTAATATTGAACTAGCATTTTCATCAGTAGAACATATTATGCGTGATGTTCGATTTGGTTATCTAATTCGATATATTCATGCAAATGGTGCATCATTCTTCTTTATTTGTATGTATGGTCATATTGGTAAAGCTCTATATTATGGTAGTTATAAAACTCCTCGTGTACTAGTATGAATTATTGGTGTAATTATCTTTATTGCAACTATGGCAACAGGTTTCATGGGTTATTGTCTAGTTTATGGTCAAATGTCTCATTGAGGTGCAACTGTAATTACTAATCTTTTCTCAGCTATCCCTTTTATTGGTAAAGATCTAGTACTATGAATTTGAGGTGGTTTTAGTGTAAGTAATCCTACAATTCAACGATTCTTTGCACTTCATTTTGTACTACCTTTTATTCTAGCAGCTCTAGTACTAATGCATCTAATGGCTCTTCATGTACATGGTTCATCTAATCCTCTAGGTATTAGTAGTAATATTGATCGACTTCCTTTTCATTCTTATTTTGTATTTAAAGATCTTGTAACAGTATTCTTCCTACTACTAGTATTTTGTCTATTTGTATTTTTTAGTCCAAATACTCTAAATCATCCAGATAATTATATTCCAGGTAATCCTCTGGTAACACCAGCATCTATTGTACCTGAATGATATCTTCTACCATTTTATGCAATTCTACGATCAATTCCAGATAAACTAGGAGGTGTAATTACAATGTTTGCAGCTATTCTAGTACTGCTAGTACTACCAGTAACAGATCGATCAATTGTTCGTGGTAATAGTTTTAAAATTCTAAGTAAATTTGCATATTATCTATTCCTATTTAATTTTGTACTACTAGGTCAACTAGGTCAATGTCATGTAGAAGTACCATTTATTGTTGTAGGTCAACTAGCTACTGCTTTTTATTTCCTATATTTTGTAGTATTTGTACCAGTAATTTCAACTCTAGAAAATCTTCTATTTTATATTAGTCGAGTAGATGAAGAATTTGATTATGATCCTACTGAAAATTATTCATATAATAATTGACCAATTATTGTAGATTCAAAAGGACATCGAGCAATTAGTCCTTATCTACAATGTTATGCTGAAATTGAATTTAATAATTATACAGATTATAATCTAATTCAACATTCTCCTGTTTATCCTTGAGAAAAAGAAGTTAAATAAATATATTCATTTAATTTTTATTAATCTTATCTTATCTTATATTAATATAATATATCTTAATATATCTTATCTTATCTTAATATAATATATCTTATCTTATCTATTATATTGGTCTTGATTTATATTGGTAATATAATAAGTATTAGTTTAATGGTTAAAACGTAATCTTGATAAGATTAAAACCCCAGTTCAATTCTGAGATACTTAAACACATTAAATTGAATATTAAATAATTATATAAAAAAATGACATCAATGATTGTATCAGTAATTAATAATGATGTACCGACACCTTGAGGTATTTATTTTCAAGATTCAGCAACACCAGCTCAAGAAGGTATTATTGAACTACATGATAATATTATGTTTTATCTAGTATTTATTCTAATGGTAGTATCATGAATGCTATTTAGTATTGTAATTCATGGAAAATCTAATAAATTTGCACATAAATATATGCTTCATGGTCAAACAATTGAAATTATTTGAACAATTCTACCAGCTTGTGTACTACTAGTAATTGCTTTCCCTTCTTTTATTCTACTATATCTTTGTGATGAAGTAATTAGTCCAGCTATGACTATTAAAGCTATTGGACTTCAATGATATTGAAAATATGAATATTCTGATTTTGTTAATAATTCAGGTGAAGTAATTGAATTTGAATCTTATGTAGTACCTGATGATCTACTAGAACTAGGTCAACTACGACTACTAGATACTGATACTAGTGTTGTATGCCCTGTTGAAACTCATATCCGATTTGTAGTAACAGGTGCTGATGTAATTCATGATTTTGCTATCCCTTCTCTAGGTATTAAAATTGATGCAACTCCAGGTCGTCTAAATCAAATCTCTGCTCTAATTCAACGTGAAGGAGTATTCTATGGTCAATGTTCTGAACTTTGTGGTGTAGCTCATTCTGCTATGCCTATTAAAATTGAAGCTGTTTCTCTTGAAGAATTCCTTATTTGACTAAATGAACAATAAATATATTCTTTAATTTAAATTTTTAATTTTTTATCTCTTACCCCTTATATCTTATAATATAAGATATAAGGGGGGGTATATAGTTATATAATGGTTACATAGAATATATATTATATTATATTATATTATATTATATTATATTATATATTCTTAAAATGTCAAATTATAGTACTATAATTAATCGTTGATTTTATTCAACAAATGCGAAAGATATCGCTATTCTATATTTTATTTTTGCTATTTTCTCAGGAGTAGTAGGTTCAACTATGAGTCTAATTATTCGTCTAGAACTAGCAAGTTCAGGTAATCAAATTCTAGGTGGAAATCATCAACTATTTAATGTACTAGTAGTAGGTCATGCAATTCTTATGATCTTCTTCCTAGTAATGCCTGGACTAGTAGGTGGTTTTGGTAATTATCTTCTACCACTAATGATTGGTGCATCTGATATGTCCTTCGCTCGACTAAATAATATTAGTTTTTGACTACTACCCCCAGCACTAGTATGTCTAGTAAGTT
>JAJMKZ010000473.1:0-18941 GCA_030564005.1 Ruyongia tratensis | reverse complement strand
TTTTTTTTTTTTTTTTTTTTTTTTTTTTTTTTATATTTTGGTTGTGTTGATGAGCTTCTAAAAAGTTTTTAGTGGCAATTTTCTCTTTAAGATTATTACATTTATATTCCTCAATTCCTATTTATATTGGCTAGTCTGTCTCTATTTGATCCCTTTTATTTTTACTACTTGTTAATCTTATTGCTCAAATTCACTATTTAGTTGCAAAAACAAGTATATAAAAAATAGAAATAAAAATAAAAAAAAAAAAGAATTTCAAATTTACAACTACAGATCTAATTAATATATTTTGAAAACTAGTTTAAATATAAACATCAACAAAAAGTTATCTTAAAAAACACCACACCACAACTATTAAGATCTCTCATTTTGTTTTGTTTTTTTTTCTTTTTTTTTTGGTTTTTTTCTTTAAAATATTCAGTTTCAATTTTAAAAAGGAAAAATCACATTAATTAAATTTATAAAACTTTAATATCACATTTATTTGAAAGTTTATTAATTTTTTTTTACCAAATTTCAAATTTATTTATTATTATTATTATAATTATTAATATAATTAATTTTATTCATATCCCCCCTTCATCTTCATTTTTTAAATCACTTATAAATAGATTTTTTAAAAAAATATAACAATGACTGGTTCTTTTACTCCTGCTCAAGATTCTTCTTTAAGACCTTTAGCTTTAACACATGGTTCAATTCAAAATACTTTATTAGTTCCAACAAATTTAATCTTTACTGCTTCTCAATTAAGAGATGAATTCATCAAGTCTTTACCTGAACCAACTGATGGTTTTGCTGGTGAAGATGAACCTGCTTCTCCAACTGAATTATTATCAACTTTTTTGGGTTATTTATCAAATTTAATTGATCCAAATGTTACAGGTGGTCCATTTGATCAAGTTTTAACTATTACTTTATCAGAATTTGAAAATAGATTTTTAAATGGTCATGATATTCATACTTTAGCTTCAAATTTATTAAAATCTGAAGATTATCCAACTACTCTTGAAAAAATTAAATTAATTGTTAAAAATTATTTTAAAGCTAGATTAACAATTGGTAAACCATTTAAAAAATATGATTCTGCTTTATTAAGATCTGTATTAAATGATGAAGCTAAATTAGTTGCTATCTTTGGTGGTCAAGGTAATACTGATGATTACTTTGAAGAATTAAGAGAATTATATCAAATGTATAATGGTTTAGTATCTGATATTATTGAAAAATCTGCTGAAAAATTAAATTCTTTAGTTAGATCAGTTGAAAATTTTGAAAGAATTTATACTGAAGGTTTTGATTTAATTGATTGGTTAAAAAATCCAAAAAATACTCCATCAAATGAATATTTATTATCAATTCCTGTCTCTTGTCCTTTAATTTGTGTTATTCAATTATCTCATTATGCTATTACTTCAAGAGTTTTAGGTTTAACTCCAGGTGAATTAAGATCTTATTTATCAGGTGCTACTGGTCATTCTCAAGGTTTAACTACTGCTTTAGCTATTGCTGAAGCTGATTCTTGGGATTCATTCTTTGAAAGTTTAAATAAATCAATTACTTTCTTATTCTATATTGGTGTTAGATGTTCTCAAGTTTATCCAAATACTGCTTTACCACCTTCAATGTTGGAAGATTCAATTGAAAATGGTGAAGGTACTCCTTACCCAATGTTATCAATTAGAGATTTAACTAAAGAACAAGTTCAAAAATTTGTTGATCAAACTAATGCTCATTTACCAAAAGAAAAACATGTTGAAATTTCTTTAATTAATGGTGCTAGAAATTTAGTTGTTAGTGGTCCTCCACAATCATTATATGGTTTAAACTTAACTTTAAGAAAGAATAAAGCTCCATCTGGTTTAGATCAAGCTAGAATTCCTTTTAGTGAAAGAAAATTAAAATTTTCAAATAGATTCTTACCAATTACTTCTCCTTTCCATTGTCATTTATTAGAAGAAGCTTCTCAATTAGTTAAAGAAGATTTAATTAAAGAAGGTTTAGAATTTAATCAAAAAGATTTAAAAATTCCTGTTTATGATACTTTTAATGGTTCTGATTTAAGAGAATTTAATGGTTCAGTCATTGAAAGATTAAACTTATTAATTACTAGATTACCAGTTAATTGGGAATTAGCTACTCAATTTAAAGCTACTCATATCTTAGATTTTGGTCCAGGTGGTGTCTCAGGTTTAGGTGTTTTAACTCATCGTAATAAAGATGGTTCTGGTGTTAGAGTCATCATTGCTGGTGTTTTAGATACTTCTGCTGATGATGAATTTGGTTTTAAACAAGAATTATTTGATTTAAATGATAATGTTAAATTTGCTCAAAATTGGTTATTAGAATATCAACCAAAATTAGTTAAAACTAAATCAGGTAAAGTTTATGTTGATACTAAATTCTCAAGATTATTGGGTAGAGCTCCAATCTTAGTTCCAGGTATGACTCCAACTACTGTTCATCCAGATTTCGTTGCTGCTACTTTAAATGCTGGTTACCATATTGAAATTGCTGGTGGTGGGTATTTTGATCCAAATACTTTTACAAAAGCTATGCAAAGAGTTGTTGATCAAGTTCCTCCAGGAACTGGTATTGGTATTAACTTAATTTATGTTAACCCAAGAATGTTACAATGGGGTATTCCAATGATTAAATCTTTAAGAGAAAAAGGTTTCCCAATTCAATCTTTATCAATTGGTGCTGGTGTTCCATCATTAGAAGTTGCTACTGAATACATTGAAACTTTAGGTTTAACTCACTTAGGTTTAAAACCAGGTTCTGTTGATTCTATTGCTCAAGCTATTACTATTGCTAAAGCTCACCCAACTTTCCCAATTGTTTTACAATGGACTGGTGGTAGAGGTGGTGGTCATCATTCTTTTGAAGATTTCCATGCTCCAATCTTACAAATGTATTCAAAGATTAGAAGATGTTCAAACATTTCTTTAATTGCTGGTTCAGGTTTTGGTTCTGCTGATGATACTTATCCATACTTAACTGGTGAATGGTCAACTGAATTCAACTATCCACCAATGCCATTTGATGGTATCTTAACTGGTTCAAGAGTTATGGTTGCTAAAGAAGCTTTCACTTCTCCAGCTGCTAAACAAGCTATTGCTGATGCTCCAGGTGTTCCAGATTCTCAATGGGAACAAACTTATAAGAAACCAACTGGTGGTATTATTACTGTTAGATCAGAAATGGGTGAACCAATCCATAAATTAGCTACTCGTGGTGTTATGTTATGGAAAGAATTAGATGATACTATTTTCAACTTGCCAAAAAACAAATTACAAGATGCTTTAGATAAGAAGAAACATCATATCATTAAAAAATTAAATGATGATTTCCAAAAACCATGGTTTGCTACTATTAATGGTAGAGTTTATGACTTAAATGAATTAACTTATGAACAAATTGCTAAGAGAGTTGTTGAATTATGTTATGTTAGAAAGTCAACTAGATGGATTGATTTCACTTTAAGAAACATGTTAGGTAGATTCTTACATCGTGTTGAAGAACGTTTCACCGAATCTGCTACTATTTCTGTCTTAAACAACTTTGAAGTTTTAGATAACCCAGATGCTGGTCTAGAATTAGTTTTCAATGCTTATCCAGAAGCTAGAACTCAATTAATTAACCAACAAGATGTTGATTACTTCTTATTATTATGTTTAAACCCAAGCCAAAAACCAGTTCCATTCGTTCCAGTTTTAGATTCAAGATTTGAAGTTTTCTTCAAGAAAGATTCCTTATGGCAATCAGAAGATTTAGAAGCTGTTGTTGGTGAAGATGTTCAAAGAACTTGTATCTTACATGGTCCAGTTGCTGCTCAATTCACTAACAAGGTTGATGAACCAGTTAAGTCAATCTTAGATGGTATTCATGATGGTCACATTGCTAAGTTAACTAAAGACTTATATGGTGGTGATGAATCTAAGATTCCAGTTGTTAGCTACTTTGGTGGTGATAGACCAGTTAAAGTTGAATATGATTCTGTTGAATCTGGTAACAAGATTACTTACCGTGCTTCAAAAGATACTGATGAAGAAACTTGGTTCAAACTATTAGCTGGTTCAGAACAATCATGGAGACATGCTTTCATTTCAACTAAACGTATTGTTCAAGGTACTGATTTTGTTTCTAACCCAGCAAGAAAGGTTTTAGCTCCAGCTAACGGTGTAGTTGTTGAAATTGAATACCCAGAAGATCAATCAAAGACTGTTATTACTGTTTCAGAACCAATCCAAGGTAAGGTTACTCCAGTTGTTAGATTACAAGCTATTGATGCTACTACTATTCAATTATCATTAATTGAAACCAGAACTGTTACCAAGGAAGAAGTTGTTTTACCATTGCTATACAAGTTTAACCCAGAAGATGGTTTTGCTCCAATCTTAGAAATTACTGAAAACCGTAACCAACGTATTAAAGAATTCTACTGGAAGGTTTGGTTTACTGAAGACTTTGACTTAAATATTGATGTTCATAAGAAGATTGAAGGTGAAGAAATTACTATTTCTGCTCAAAAGATTGCCGAATTTACTCATGCTGTTGGTAACAAATGTGAAGATTTTGTTCAAAGAACTGGTAGAAAGACTTTAGCTCCAATGGATTTTGCTATTGTTATTGGTTGGAAAGCTATTATCAAAGCTATCTTCCCAAAATCAGTTGATGGTGATTTATTAAGATTAGTTCATTTATCAAATGGTTATAAGATGTTACCAGGTGCTTCTCCATTACAAAAGGATGATGTCGTTTCTTCATATGCTGAAATTAGATCAGTCTTAAACCAAGATTCTGGTAAGGTTGTTTTTGTTGTTGGTACCATTGTTAAAGAAGGTAAACCAGTTATGGAAGTTGAATCCCAATTCTTATACCGTGGTGAATACAGTGATTTCGAAAATACTTTCTCAAAGACTACTGAAGCTCCATTCCAATTACACATCAAATCCAATAAAGATTTAGCAGTCTTAAAATCTAAGGATTGGTTCGAATTGGAAACTGAACGTAAATTATTAGGTGAAACTTTAATCTTTGAAATTGAAACTGAAGTCACTTTCAAGAACAAGACTATCTTTGATTCAGTTAAATCATTTGGTAAAGTTTTATTAGAATTACCAACCAAAGAAATCATCCAAGTTGGTTCAGTTGATTATGAAGCTGGTGCCTCTCATGGTAACCCAGTTATTGATTACTTAACCAGAAATGGTTCTGCTATTGAACAAAAGGTTAAATTTGAAAACACTATTCCAATTGCTACTATTGAATCACGTTCTCCAACTACAAATGAACCATATGCTGTTGTTTCTGGTGATTACAATCCAATCCATGTTTCAAGAGTTTTCTCCAAATATGCCAATTTACCAGGTACTATTACTCATGGTATGTACTCATCTGCTGCTGTTCGTGCATTAGTTGAAAGTTGGGCTGCTGATGGTGTTTCTTCAAGAGTTCGTGCTTTCAATGTCCAATTTGCTGGTATGGTTTTACCAAATGATACTTTAACTACTAAATTAGAACATATTGGTATGATTAATGGTCGTAAGATCATTAAGGTTGAAACCAGAAATGCCGAAGATTCTCCTGTTTTAATTGGTGAAGCTGAAATTGAACAACCAGTCTCAACCTTTGTTTTCACTGGTCAAGGTTCTCAAGAACAAGGTATGGGTATGGACTTATATGAAAAATCTGAAGTTGCTCGTGCTGTTTGGGATAATGCTGATGTTCATTTCTTAAATACTTATGGTTTCTCAATTATTGATATTGTTAAGAACAATCCAAGTGAATTAACTGTTCATTTTGGTGGTGAAAAGGGTAGAAAGATCAAAGAAAACTACACACAAATGACTTTTGAAACCATTGTTGATGGTAAGATTGTTTCTGAAAAGATCTTTAAGGAAATTAATGAAAAAACTTCTTCATACACATTTAGAAACCCAGGTGGTTTAATTTCTGCTACTCAATTTACTCAACCAGCTTTAACTTTGATGGAAAAGGCTTCATTTGAAGATTTAAAGGCTAAGGGTTTAATTCCAGCTGATTGTATCTTTGCTGGTCACTCTTTAGGTGAATATGCTTCATTAGCTTCATTAGCTGAAGTTATGTCAATTGAATCATTAGTTGAAATTGTTTTCTACAGAGGTATGACTATGCAAGTTGCTGTTCCAAGAGATGAATTAGGTAGATCTAACTATGGTATGGTTGCTGTTAATCCAGGTAGAGTTTCACCAACTTTCAGTCAAGATGCTTTGAAATTTGTTGTCAAGACAGTTGATAAAAGAACAGCTTGGTTATGTGAAATTGTTAACTACAATGTTGAAAACCAACAATATGTTGCTGCTGGTGACTTACGTGCTTTAGATACATTAACTAATGTCTTAAACTTCATCAAATTACAAAAGATAAATATTGATAAATTACAAGAAACATTATCATTAGATAAGGTTGAAGAACATTTGAATGAAATTATTGATGAAATTTCAAAGAAATCAACCGCTAAATCACAACCAATTGATTTAGAAAGAGGTTTTGCTACTATTCCATTACGTGGTATTTCAGTTCCATTCCATTCAAGTTACTTAAGAAATGGTGTTAAACCATTCAAGAAATTCTTGGAAAAGAATATTTTGAAAGAAAATGTTAAGACTGATAAATTAATTAACAAATATATTCCAAATTTAACTGCTAAACCATTTGAAGTTACAAAGGAATACTTTGAAGATGTTTATCAATTGACTGGTTCAGATAAGATTAAAGAAGTTCTTGATAACTGGGATTCATACCAAAAATAAATTTAATGTTAAAGTTTTCTAAAATTTCAAAATTTAAGCTTGAACTTGAACTTATAAAATAAAAAATATAAACAATGGAAAAAAAAAGAAGAGCAGTATATGATGAAAAAGGGAATTTAATTTATTAGTGTGGTGTTAATATTTTTTATTCTATTATTATTGTGTTGTTTTTGTTTTTGTTTTTAAGGTTAGTATTTTATTATTATACTTATTGCATTTTATTTAATATTATTTGATTTGTCTTCATGTTTTTTTTTTTACTCATTTTTTCTAAAGTTGTTTGTTACAAAATAATCTTCTTTCCACATTCTGTTATTATATATTTATACGTTAATTAATATTTTTTTGAATTTATTATAAGTTATTGTTTAATTGTAGTTGTTTTTATACATTAGTTCAGTAATTGAATTGCTGTATATTTTTTTTGTATTAGTTAGGTTATAACTATTATGTATTAAGTGGGATATTATATATTTATTCATCATCAGAAGTTTCTTCATCATCTAAAAGGATATGAAATGATAAATCCGTAAAAGCATTTAACCAAGGACCTTCTTCATGTTTCTTAAAGCTCTCTTTTTTAATTTTATTAAAATTTGTAATTATTTTTGAATGATCAAATACTGGTTCAATAAATTTTAATTTTGAAGATCTTTTCTTTTTAGGTTTAACTGTTTCAAAACCATCATCTTTAATATTTGAATTAATTAAATCTTTTGAATGTTTAGATATTATTTTAACAGCTTTTGAAAGAATTGGGTATTTATTAAATAAATCTGAGCTTGTTAATCTATAAGTATGCATTATAATATCATTTGATAAAAGATATTTAATTTGATGAGAATCTAATAAGAAATTTGTCAAAGTTAATGGAGCATGAGGTAAGAAATAAAGTATATCATTATCTTTAACATCTTTATGTCCATATTCTTCTTCAATTTTATAGTTTAAATGATTGAATAAATTTATATCAAGTTTTGAGAATACTGGATCATAGAATGAAACTTGTGATGGATCTATATTAAATTTTTCTATAATAGTGTTCAATAGGGCTAATTGGAAGAGAGCAGCACTTTCTTGAGACGGAGAACCAAGTGCCAAACATCGTATTTTTCTGAAGTTTATTGGATTTAATGAAGATATAACATTTGTGTATAATGAAGAATTTAAAATTATCTCTTTCTTTGAGTTAAGGTTCTGTAATAGTGCTTCAAGATCATTTGTATCATCACTTTCGGGATTCTTTATACCAAAAACAGCTTTTCTAGACGGTATCTTAACGAAATCAGTCATTTGAAGGTAGGCATGTATAGTAATAGTTGAAGTATAAACCTCATCAATTTTGTAGGAGTAGGAAAAAAAATCAAGAAATCACGTGGAATTACATAAGTATAAATCACGTGATGCAAATCCGAGGGGCAGTAAACCGGAATTTCCTCTTTTAGAATTTTGCGGTTATCAAAAAAAAAAAAAAAAAATTCCGACTTAAAAGTTTTCGAAAGTTTTATCTCAGCCAATCAATTTGAAGCTGCTGAAATCAACTGAAAACTTAAAAAACCAAAACAAAGAAATAAAGAGATCAACAGAGAAATAATCTAGAAAGCCTGTAAGGGTAAAATTGTAACTTTAACTGTGGTGTCCATTAAATCAATTATCTGGAGTTAAAAGAAAACAAATAAATATTTCATATTCCATTAAGTTTATTGAAATTTATCTAAAGAGGAATTTTCACTGATAAAAAAAATACATCATATCAAAAAACCAAAAAATCAAATTCAAAATCAAATTTAAAATCAAATTCAAAATCAAAAATCAAAAATCAAAAATCAAGACTTCACTGTTTTCCTATTTTTCTAATATATTATAGAAAAACATATATACCCAGATATACTTATTACCTCATCTCATCCATCTCAAATTCAAACACTTCCAAATAGAGTTGAGACATAATAGAGTGAAATATTTCAAATAATGGCTACAACATCTCCTGTATCCTCTTTAACTCGTCTGCTCCAAAAGCAAAATGATGATAAAAAAGAATCAAGATTAAAGTATCAAGATGCCGGTACTGTTACCACTACTGATGATGACAGTGAATTAACCAATGCCGTCTCTATAGATGGTGTAGAAGTACCAACCTATGACGAAATTCCTTCCTCTTCTTCTTCCTCAAATACAATAAATATTACTCATAATACAACAACTGATACTTATCCTTCAAGTTATACACAAAGAAGTCCCATCGCAATCAGTGTACCATCAACTGCCCCACCAATTAGACCTCCACAAGATGCTTCTCTTCATAGACAACCTTCTGGAATCTTTTACAACCACAATAATTCTTATTCTGGTAATTCCTTCTCAATAGTATCTTCATCAATCCCATATTCAGCCCCAAATAGTAATAAGGATAATCATGACTCTTTTAATCCTTCTTCAATCCCAAGAGTTAGTGGTTTGCCATCAAATGTTTCAATGATTGAATCAATTAATATCACTTCTCCAAAAGTTGCATCAATTAATGAAATTGAACCAAGATTTGTTATATCAAAACAAAAAATTGCTGCTGCTCATGCTGCAAGTTCACTTTCAAAATCTTTAGCAAATTCTCAAATGAGTGCTGCAAACTCAAATTCTTCAGGAATTTTCTCAAAATCAAGAAAGAGTTCTCAAATGGATTTAGGTTCTTTCTATAATAATTATAATACCCCTTCTATTCAAACAAATTCTCAAAATCATAATGGTTCAGTAAATCATTCTAATAGTTTCAATGATACAAGTAATTTATCTGGCTCTCCTTCAAGTTTATCAAGTTCAGAATCTTTAAGATCAAAACATAGTTCAATGGCTAATTTAAGAAGTTTCTTCAAAAAGAGCAGTTCAAGCAGTGTTAGTTCAAGTAATGGTATTCCTGGTTCATCACCTGCAAGAGCTGCAAGTATTAGTAGTATGCATTCTAGTTTGAATACACCAATGTCTCCATCTCAATCAAATTTTACAGTTGGTAGTTTTTCAAGAGATAGATCAGGTAGTAGTGTTAGTTCAAGTTTTAATAATAATAATATTACTGGTTATACAACACCTCAAAATTTACCATTTTCAAAAAGATATAGTAAATTTGGTGAAAGTTTAGGTGCAGGAGCTGGTGGTAGTGTTAAATTAGTAAAAAGATTATCTGATAGTAAAGTCTTTGCTGTTAAAGAATTCAGAGCTAGATCACCAACAGAAACAAGAAGAGATTATGCTAAAAAAATTACAAGTGAATATTGTATTGGTTCAACTTTAAGACATCCAAATATTATTGAAACAATTGAAATTGCTTATGAAAATGATAGAATTTTACAAGTTTTAGAATATTGTGATTTTGATTTATTCGCTATTGTTATGTCAAATAAAATGTCAACCTCAGAAATAAATTGTTGCTTTAAACAAATTTTAAATGGTATTAATTATTTACATCAAATGGGTTTATCACATCGTGATTTAAAATTAGATAATTGTGTTATTGATATTAATGGTATTGTTAAAATTATTGATTTTGGTTCAGCTGTTGTCTTTTCTTATCCATTTTCAAATAAATTGATTGAATCTTCAGGTATTGTTGGCTCAGATCCATATTTATCACCAGAAACTTTAGTCTTTTCTAAATATGATCCAAGACCTGTTGATATTTGGTCTGCTGCTATGATTTATTGTTGTATGGTTCTAAAGAAATTTCCTTGGAAAGTACCAAAATTATCTGATAATTCATTCAAATTGTTCTGTACTGGTAGAGATAGTGATTCATTAAGTGCATTATTAACAAAAGTCCCACCATCAAAACCAGTTATTGCTAGTAAACCAAGTGGTTTATCAAACTTGAGTAAAGCATTAGGAAGACCATTAGAAGAAGTTGATCCATTAAAGCCAACAATTCTTGAAACTGAAACTGAAACAGAGACTGAGACTGAACTTGAAGATACAGATACAACTGAAACAACTCCTACTCCAAAAGAAGAAGTTGCTACACCATTACCACCATCATATGAAGAAACCACTACTTCTAAACCTGCTTCAGATCCAAAAGGTTCTGCTCATACATCTTCGTTAGTCGGTGAAGCTAGATTGTTACAAGCTTTACCAGAAGAAGTTAGACCTGTTATTGGCAGAATGGTTGATCTTGCCCCAGCTTGTAGAGCAACCATTGAAGAAGTTATGGCTGATTCATGGATTCAAAGTCTAGATGAATGTACTGTTGAAGAAAGTGTAGATGCTAATGGTATTGCTCATAACGTTTATCATAAAGGACGTGACCATAAACATACAATTGTTGATCAATCAGAAGCACATATTGCTGCTTTAGAACGAAAGAAGAATAAACAATGATTTAACTGTTCACTTCTAACACCACTTTGTTTATTCTAGTATAATCTCAGTTATGAATTTTTTTAAAAATGATAGATTTGGTTTTGTGAGCTTTTAAAGCTTATTTATTTTTCATTGTTTCTTACATTATAGTTGTTTTCCTAAAATTATCGTTCGCTTTTTTGCTTTAAAACTAATGTTTTTATTCTTGTTATAGTCATTAATTATACCTATTCTATCAACTTTAGTGCAGGTATTCATTGTTCTTTTTATACTTTATTTTTTCACTTCATTTTACTTCTACTAATCTTTAGTCTGCTTTATTTGATCTCACTCAAAATTTAAAGAACAAAACATTTTTATTTTCCTTCCTTATACATTTTAAAAAATTACTTTTACTTATATTTTAAATAACATTCTTAATATATCTCTTGGTTCATTCAATGTTAAAATCAACTAAATGTAAAAATTTCTACAAGACAAAATAAAATCTTTTAATAAATTTGTTTCATTAGGATGTCATTTCAAATTTGATATATACAGATTTGTCAACACAGTATTCACTCTCTATCATCACCTTCAATTATGAATAAATATTGTACACGATGTTATTAGATGAACCATATTACTACCATACACAGAAAAGATAGTATAACTCTTTTAGTTCATGTTTTCATCAATTTTTTTTTTTTCTTTTCTTTAACTTATAAAATTAAGTATTGAATATTGAAACATTAAAATCTTTTCTTCAAATTAAGGTACAACTTTAATACCCATTGATTTAGAAGTACCAATAATACTTTTAACAAGATTTTGTAAATCAAGATGTGCTAAACGTTCATCAGTCTTTTTAATCTTTGCAATTTCATAGACATGTTTTAATGATATTGTACCAACAATTGTTTTTCCATCTGGAGCACCTTTCTCTATACCAGCAGCTCTTAACATTAAGTATGATGTGATTGGAGCTTTGACAAAAAATGAAAATGTTCTATCTGGTTTAACAGTAATACCAACTGGGATTGGTACACCTGGTTCATAATTAGCAGTTCTGGCATTAAATTCTTTACAAAAATCAATAGCTTTAACACCCTTAGAACCTAAAGCTGGACCAACTGGTGGAGTAGGAGAGGCTTGTCCTGCACCAACTATAAGTTTAATATAGACTCTTGGGACCTTCACTAGTTTGGTAGACATGGTTTATGCTATTGGTCAATTTGATGGTTTATAATTTATATATTAAACTTCTTCATCGATTTCACATCATAAAACTGTCTACAATTTTTTTTTCGACAGCGTAGAATTTTGGTACCCGGATAAGAGGAGGTGATGCTGGTGGTGCTGGTGAAGTACAAAAACATGATTTTCAAAGGGTTATAACCTCTGAATATTGTTTAAAATAGGCTATCAATATAGCTACCTATTACTACTTTAATCTTGTAATATCATATCAGTCATAAAATTATTATTAAACTTTTATTATACACTTTATTTTTTTTTTCTAACATCTAATGTATCACAATTATACTTTCTATATTTGATCTATACACATTTTAGGATTCCATATCTGTATTGAAATCTCCCATTAGAATATTACCATTCTCCGTTACTTCTTCCAATGTATTTTGTAACCATTTCCCTTCATTAGATATTTCTTTCCATAGTTCTGTTTCACGTTCAGTTAATCCTCCTCCTTCTTGATATATTAAGTTAATCGTCTCTGGAATTTGTCCTTCAATGTTATTAACCATTGGACTCAAAAAATTAACATTTATATTATCAGTTGCAGATGATGGTGTTTGAGCCACTAAATTCACACCAACCATTTTTGTATTATAACTATCAATATTCTCATTTGTTCTTGGTGTAGTTCTAGCTGTATTATTACTGGTGCCTTCATTAGAATCAACAAATGGTCTAGTATCAACTTCAACATCTTCTGTTATATTCACATCATCATGTTTATTAATTAAAGGTTTCATAATTCCATTAAAATCTAAAGATGACATTAATTTTAATAATTGAGCTCTTCTTAAAGCAGCAGGATGATTTCCTAATTTTCTCATTTGATCAAACATTGTTAAAGCATGATCCAAATGTTCATATGTCATACTATGTAAACCGAATGTTGCATTGTATAAGACTAAAGTTGTAGCTGATGTAAAGAGATATTCTCTATCAATATAACTGAAAAATGCCAAAACATTATCATTTAATAATGACCAAAATTGTCTAATTGTATTTAGAGATGCTTGAAAAGATGCACTAAATAATGTTCTCATAGTTTTAGAATAATCAGTTAAATTAATGTACTTATTCTCTGTTCTATATTCTTTTAATTGTTTAATAATAAAATGAAACAATAATGGTCTAACAGATAAATTAACACATTGAAAATATTCAGATGAAATATTTGTAATTAATCTATCAATCTTTAAATAAGATTCTGAATAATCAGTTTTTAAATAATCTGGTAAACTATGTTTCCATTCAAATAATTGACCAACAATTTCAATAATTAGTGGTAAAATATTAGATTTTGGATGATTTTGATAAAGAGTAGCCAGAATTTTGGCATTAATTTGTGTAACTTTAATATAGTTAGTCAACACTTCAGAATCTTGAAACGAATAATGTTCACAATCAACAGGTGGATTTGACATTTCAAAATCAGATGGTAATTCACTAGTAATTTTATTTGCATCAATAGTTAATGGTAATCCAGTTTTTGAACTTAACATGATTTCAAATATATAAACTGACCACCAAAGTCTTCTTCTATGCTCTAATTCAAACCTTGAAACATTATCTTTATCAGCATCAACATGCATACCAATTATTAATGAAGCTCTCAAAGCTAGACCAAAATAAAAATATGATGCCACTGTACAATCAGCAACTTGTAAATAAAATGCATATAACAATAAAACTTCAATACCACCTTCACGAACCAAATTATCAATTGAATCTGAACTAAATAAACCTGCAAATAATTCAGATGCTTCTTGAAAAAATCCAGAACCTGGTAATCTATCGCCATTGAAATCAGCATTTGTATTATTACTTGCATCAGTACCTAAATACACTTCACCAATAGCAAAGATTAAAAGAATCTTACAATACCAAATAGATTCCATTATTGAGTCAGACTTATCACCCATTGTCATACCATTATAAACTCTTCTTAAATTTTCTTTAACTAAACCTTCATTAAAGAAATAGAAACAACCATTTGTATACTTCATAAAAGTATCAACTAACAAAAGTGCATATGAATAGGAAGGTAAAGTAAAATCAACAGAAACACCAGGTTTACTATCTTTAGTTTTTCTTAATAAAGTTATATAAGCATTACCTTCTCTATCTAAAATAGTTTCAGTATGAAAATTTTCTTGATTATGACCAGTTTGATTCTTTGCTTGTGTTGTTACTAACATTGCATCTAATGGAGGTGGATCTGCATCATCTTTTGTAATATTTAATAAATTTTGAATTTGTAAACCAAGTAAAGTCATTGAAGAAGCACCAACATAGAATCTTTCACCAGTTCTTGAGTAAATAAGTTTCTTTTGTTTATCTATAAATGGAGCAACAACCTCATCTTTAGCTTTAGCATTGATTGTTCTTAAATTAGGTGATGTGCTTCTAGATCTTACTATTGTAGAAGATGATAATGGAGAAGGTGAAAATGTTTTTGAAAAAGATGTTGATCTAATATTTGATTCATCAGATTCTATTCTGACTAGTTTTATCTTTGATGCTACTGATGATGATGAAGCAGGTTGATCTTTACTATTATTGTTTCCACCTATTGATTTTGACTCATATATTGAAGAAGTAGCTTGATTTTCCTTAGTCATTGTTTTCAAACTTTTATTTTCTGCTCTTAGTCTTGCAATATCATCATGAAGACTCTGTAGATAACTAACAGATATCATTACCTTTTTATCAGCTTTAACATATTCACAAACAGTATTTGCTTGAAGACATTTTGAACATGGCTCACCACCAGGACACTTTATATGGCGACGACGACATCTAACGCATGCCAAAGTAGATCTCTTCTGTTTGGTGGTAGAAGATTGTTTATACTTACCAACTGTCGGCACATCTATATTTGACATGTAGTGAGGAGGTGTTGGTGTATCTGATGAATTTGAATTTTGGTTGATGTTGGATTTGTTAGGTAAGCAAAATAAGTTGAGTAATTTATCTAATTATCCTCTTATTTGACAAACTTCAAGAAAAAAAAGAATTGACAAACGATTCCAATGAGACTTCTGTTGTTGGTAAGAGAATATATAAAACAGAGAGATCAATCACAAAACTAAAGAATTCCAACACAATATATATCGTTGAAAGTTCATTGTTTTGCTCTTGACAAAAAAAATTTGGTGATGGTATCTACTTGCCTTGCAACAACAACAACGGGACCCCAGAACCGCTTTTGATACTTCATAGTTAATGATAGCACTGGGTGAATAAAGGTGTAGAGGTTAAACCACTCTCTTACTATAAAACGTTCTCCATTATTATACGCTCACTTAAGAAATAATACAGCTAACTGGTTCTTTCAATGTGTGGCTCTTGCCTCAAGAAATAATACACAATAAAACAATAGTTATAGTTTTGAATTTGCATTTGCGATGGAGGAGGTCGAATCACCAAGATGATTAACCCAACTATAAACTTTGATATTGATTTACTCAATTAGGTTAATATATCTACAGTAGCTTAAGTGCTTAAATTCAAAAAAAAAAAAAAAAAAGTAATGTTCTATATATAATGTAATAATAATTAAACAATGAGAGTGATTTTAATAATGCAGGGAGTAAATTAAAAAAATAACAGAAAAAAACAGAAAAACGCTAAAATATTTGGAAAAAAGAAATTATTATGATAATAATAATAACAGAAACAGACTCATAACACAAAAATAATATAAATAATTAATAATTTAACAACTTAATATAAGTAATAAAAAACTGATCAAAGTCTATTCTAATATTTATTAAATCTCTTTGATTTTGATTTATTATTATTCTTATATGTTTTCTTTGATTTACCAATGTTATTTAAATTATTTGTTGGCATGAGACCACCAACCTTTTTGGATTTCTTCTTATTATTATTATTCTTTGATGTTTGAGGAACATCAGTTCTAATAACTGGTGCTGTTCTCATTATTTGTAAACTTTTATGCTTTTTCAATGGTGGCGATGATCTTGGAGGTAATGAATATGATGAGGATGATACAGGTTCTAAATCAGTTTCAGATTCTATTTCAGATTCTTCACTTGTTCTCTTTCTACTTTGTTTTGAGTTTAGAGTTGATGAAGTATTTGAAGATGATGAAGGTCTTGAAGAATTTATAATATCCTTATGTGTTAATCTTGTATAGATTAAATAATAAGCAGATGGATCACGTAATGCTTGTTTTTCAGTAATTGCATTAATATATTCATCATCATATGTAGCCCATGAACCATCAGGTTGACGACAATGTGAAATATAATGACCAGATGATACAGATCTACCCTCATGAACAACAACAGATATTAATTGGTATAATGCAGGTTCTTTATTATCAGTAACATAATCTGATAAATCTAATATTGAAGGATATGAAACACCTTGTTTAACTTTTGATGTTGCACTACCATTAAATCTAAATCTTTTTAAATGAACAGTCAAAGTTTCAGGAGCTCTATCAATACTATTTGTCTTAATAGCATTTGTTCTATTTTTACATTTTTCACAAACATAACCACTTTTATCTGATTTATCAGTTTTAATTAATTCTGGTGAAAAGAAATCTTTAATAGATTTAATAATTGAATATTTTTGTGATTTAACTTGATTTGATTCATTTGAGTTTCCATTATCATTTATGTTAGAATTGGTATTTGAGCTATTTTGGATAGCATTATTTGCTTCATTTGAACCATCAGCAGAATTATTGAAATTAGATGATGAAAACTGAATTATTGAATCTTGTGCAATACTATTTTTTCTTGAAGCACCAAGATGTAATGATAAATCATAAAATTCTTGTTGAGTCTTTGAAACATGACCACAACTTTTACAAGTAACAAATTGTTTTAATAAACCACCAAAAATATCATAGATAATACTTTCATTTAATTTATGACCTTTTGGAGTACTATCTTCTTGTAATCTTGATGATAAAGACATAAAATATTCATGAGAATCTTCTTGTTGCCATTCAGACATCATACAGTTAATATCATCTAATCTCATTAACAATTTTTTTGGTAAAAAATTTCTTGATTTACCAGAACTGTTACCATGACTATCAATACCCCACATTCTAGCAGAAGTTTCAGCTAAAACTTTTGTAACAGATCTTGGGTTTATTGTATCTTTATATTTGTTATTTAAAACATCTAATAAATAATGTTGAATTGCAGGAATATGGATCATCGCTTGAACAGCAGCATTAGTATAACATGTAACACCAAGGTTTAAAAGACCTAAAGGTTTTAATTTCTTTAACTTTGGACCCCAATTTTTTTGTATTCTTTTAGAACCATTTGACCCACGATCATCATTTGCTTCATCTATACCATAAAAATCATCAATTTTAATAGATCTAGAATTTTGTAATTTCTTTACATCGTTAGAATCTAATTCAGAATCAACATTTTCTTCTGGTGATGTTGGTGGTGTTGAGTTATTAGCTAATGCTTGTGACTTTTCATCTAATAAATCTTTCTTGATATCAAAATCTTTTTCCTTTTCTTTTTGATCATCTTCATCTTCATCTTCTTCTTCTTCTTCTTCGTAATTATTGTCATTGATAGCACTCTTAGCACTTGCGTAACCAGTGGTTCCTGATGACATGCTAGTATTTGGGCTCAATGGATCAATATTGTTGTCTTCTTCATCGCTTTCATCATAATCTTCTTCTGCATTTTCTTCTTCATCATCTTCTTCATCATCATCTTCATCATCATCATCATCTCCATTATTGCTTGTATAATCTTCATCATCTTCTTCCTCGTTATTGAATTGATCTTTTGATTGATATTCTGGAGAAGGGCTGCTATCTTCACTTTCAGATTGTTGTAAACTTTTATAAACTTTAGTACTTATTATATTATGAGGGGTTGTTTCACCAGATTGAAAAGTTTGCGCATCTGAATAATTTGAAAAATCATCTTCTGAAGAGGAAGATGCAGAGTCTGAGGAAGCTTGAGTACTTGCGGTTGAAGATATATTTTCAAGATCATCACCTAGATCTTCATCATTTAAATCTGATTGTGGTTTTGTGATTAGTTCAGAAACAACTCTTCTAGCCTTTTTTGATTTTTTATCATTGGTATTATAAGTCTTACCAGTGTAACCAGACAATGCATCTAATAGACTTGTAGGACGTTTCTTTTTAGGTATCATATCTTTATCTGGGATATTACTTGATGATGCAGTATTGGTGGATGATGTAGATTGCTGTTGTTGTTGTTGTTGTTTCTTACCTATTCTAATGTATGAAGCAGGTGTATTTGATACTATATCAGATGATTTAGCAGGTTTGAATTGCAGAGGATCAGATAAGATTCTTTGAACTAGAGGTGCGATGCTGTCCTGTATAAAGTCAGAGTTTGACATGAGAGGTATGATATAAGCTGAGAGTGCAATAAATAAAATGAGTCTGATTGTATTTCTTTTCAACAACTTCAACCACCTTGTCTTTTTGTATATAGTAAAAAAAAAAAAAAAAAAAAAAGAAAGAGAAGAAAAAAAAATTTAAAGCGTGTACCACAAAAGAATTAAAAAATA
>JAJMKZ010000471.1:0-19108 GCA_030564005.1 Ruyongia tratensis | reverse complement strand
GTTGAAGTAGTTGAAGTAGTTGATGATGTTGAAGTTGAAGTGGTGGTGATAGTTGATGATGTTGGAGAAGTACCTGGAGTACATTGATAAAAGTAAGAATTAGTAGTTAAACAGTAGTAACCATCAACGCAACAGCTTGCACCTTGAGTAGCATCACCACATTGACCATAAGCTGAAACACATGAAGTTGATGTAGTAGTAGCCTTAGTTGAAGTTGATGAAGTTGAAGTAGCTGTTGATGTGATAGTACCTGTACCTTTAACACATTGATAATAATATGGATTTTGTGATTGACAGTACCAACCATCATCAGCACAACAAGTATAACCATTAGCATCATTACCACAAGTACCATAGGATGTAACACAATTAGTGGTTTGAGTAGTAGCACAACTAGATGAAACAGTGGTAATAGTTGATGTAGTAGCAGCCTTATTTAAAGTTGATGAAGTTGATGAGGTTGATGTAGTAGTAGCCTTAGTTGAAGTTGGTGAAGTTGATGTAGTAGTAGCCTTATTTAAAGTTGATGAAGTTGAAGTAGTAGTACCTGTACCTTTAACACATTGATAATAATATGGATTTTGTGATTGACAGTACCAACCATCATCAGCACAACAAGTATAACCATTAGCATCATTACCACAAGTACCATAGGATGTAACACAATTAGTGGTTTGAGTACTAGTAGTAGAAGCAGTACCTGAAACACATTGGTAATAGTGTGCATTCTGTGATTGACAGTACCAACCATCATCGGCACAACAAGTATAACCATTAGCATCATTACCACAAGAACCATAGGATGTAACACAATTAGTGGTTTGAGTAGTAGTACAACTAGATGAAACAGTGGTAATAGTTGATTTTGTAGTAGCAGCCTTATTTGAAGTAGTTGAGGTAGTTGGTGATGTTGAAGTGGTGGTGATAGTTGGTGAAGTTGGAGAAGTACCTGGAGTACATTGATAAAAGTAAGAATTAGTAGTTAAACAGTAGTAACCATCAACACAACAGCTTGCACCTTTAGTAGCATCACCACATTGACCATAAGCTGAAACACAAGTATCAGCTCTTGGTTTTAAAATACGTGGATTATAAGAAATATTAGTTTTAATACTTGATTCAGTTATAGAATTTGAAGATGAAAAAACTTTAGTCTTCTTTGATTTTGATTTTGATTTTGATTTCGATTTTGATTTTGAATTTGATTTTAATTTCTTTGTTAAAATTTCTTTACATTCAAAAGATTTTGCATTAATTGAAGAACAATATAAACCATCTTCACAACATTTTGTACCTATAATTGCGTTACCACAATAATCACCTAAGGAAGCACATGCATCAGCATTTGTTAATGAGAAGAATGAAGAAAATGTTAAAAGAATTAAGAAAGGAATAAACCAATTTGTTATCCTTGAAATTATTAACATTTTTTTTTAAGTTTGTTTTTTTGATTTTTGTTTGATTTTTTTTTTTTTTTTTAATTTTTCTTTTTTTTAAAAAAAAATTTTTAGATAAAATAATAAGCTAAAAATGCAAATAAAATGACTGTTTTTTTTTGTTTTTTTGGTTTTTATGAGATGGATTTTCAATAAAAAGATATGTATAGATTGAACCTTTATTACCTTTAGATTAATATTATCAATATTCTACTATTTTTTTAAATTTTTTTTGCTTTATGAATTTTTATAATTTTTTTTTTTTTTTTTTTTTGAGGGACTATGGGGGCTGAAAAAAAAATAAATAAAAATACTATTTGAATTGTAGTAATTTATTGTTATGTCTCAAAAAATAATATAATGGAAAGTATATGTGTGTGTATATATATATATATATGTTAATGTTAATGAAGCTTTTTTAAAACAAAACAAAAAAAAAGAAACTAGAGTTGAAGAGTAAGAGTTGATGAAGTTGATAAGATTATTTGAAAGTTTAAATAAAATTAGTTGAAAGTGTATCTGAGATAAATTATTTTATTTGTACAAACGTTTTGAAGATATGAAAAAAGAAAAAAAAAAAAAAAGTTGTAACCTTTTCAGGAAAAAAAAAAATAAAACAAGAAGAGGAAAGATTATAGTTATAAAAGATTTAATTTCTCTTAAATGATGAAATAAACGAATGGGTTAAAATTGCTTTACAAAATAATTTTTTTTTTTTTTTTTGGGTCAAAACTATGTAGTTTAATTATTTTATTTTATTTTATTTTATTTCTTGCATTTCTGATGCAGTGACAACGTTTCCTTATTCGGAAATAATGTTTGCGCCACTGTGAGTTTATGCAATTTTTTCGTATGTTTCATAAAAAAAGATCGTTCAACATTTTTTGTTTCTAGAAACTTTTCTTTATTTTCTTGATGTTTTCCATGCAGACTTCTGTCTCTAAAAATAGGCGTTTCTTTTTTTTTTTCACCCTAGTGTAAAAAAAGAGATATAGATATATTCCTATATAAAATCATCTCACCATTTAATTACTTTTTTTACAAGATTTTATACAATAAAATAAATCAAGGTCTTTAATCTTTATAATCATGAAATCTCTTAAAGATATTCCAAATGTTAAACAATCCTATAATAATAATAATAATCTCTATATTACGTTATTTAAGATTTTTTCTTTCCTCTCTTTTTATTACCGTACGTACATTATTTAAAATTTTCACGCAAATTTGATATCAATATAGATTTTTTTTTTTCGCAATAAGAAAGGGTATAAATTTATTTATAAAATTTTAAAAAAGAAAAAAAAAAAAAAAACTCTCCACATTTCCACTCTCTATTTATTAAAGATGATATTAATATTAGATTACTTATTTCCATCATCATTTAAGTAAAATAAATAAATTTCTAAATTTCTTCATCATACATTAAACGGTTAATTGTGACACAAAAAGAACTGAGTACATACATACATTTATTTAGTTCATACTTAAAGCCTTAATCTTGATGGAATTTTATCAATGACCAGGGAGGGAAAGGGCTTTAATGAATAAAAGAAAAAAGAAAAAAAAAGAAAAATAATCACGTTGTTTACTTACACCCAGTAATTGATAATTTAATGGAAATTATTAAGTATGAATTTTTAAATTAAGCTCAATACAATTTTTTTTTTCTTAAAAATAAACTGTTTTTTTTTTAAATAACATTTTAATTGGCGCCGTTGGTTGTTCCTGTTAATTCCTCTTAAATATATCAACAACAACAAATAACTCATTTAAAAAAAAATAAAAGCTTTTAGTTTAATACCAGTAGCAGTAGTTGTGAACTCTTTGAACCTTGTTATTTATTACTACTACTAGCCTATTGAAAAATATGTAGGATTTTTGCTTTTTTTTTTTTTTTTTTTTTAGTTGACGTGCAATTCCTACCTTGGCAACATACATTACATTAATCCAAAACTTTTATCAAAACCTAAAAGAAGAAAAAAAAATAGTATTTTTAATTTGGTTATTAAACTTAAGCGAAATAAAAAAAAACCATACCATATAAATTATAATCATAATTATAATTTTCTATTCAAACAACGTGGTAGATTGTTCATAGCCCCAGTTCTTTAAAAATTTATAAAACTACCCTAACTACTACTTATTTTTTTTTCAGCCAGCAATGTAAAAAAATGTATATTGATTGACAAATAAGTAATAGATTTAATCTTTTTACCTAGTTTCGTTATTAATAAATTACATCAAAATTTAGTAACTAAGTGACTGTTTTTTTTGTTTTTTTTTAAACAAACCATCTCTAAGCTTGGTTCTTAAAGGATTATTGACTTCAGTTTTTAACTGTACGTTAACCTTAACCATAAAGATAAAAACTTTTACTAGAAGTTTCTTCTAGTCTTCTTTTCAAATATCTATTTATTACTATCTTTTGTAAATCCATCAATAATAATTCTAAATTTATTTCTAAAATTGCTCTGATTATTATACTTCAAAATCTATTTGAATAAAAAAAAAAATGTATACATACCATACTTATTATATACACCTCAAAATCCAAATTGGGTAAAAAATTAAAAATATATAATAATAATAATAATACAACTTAAAATCAATATTTTTTTGGTTTCAAACTAGAATTAATACCATTAAACAAATACTTTAGTTTACATAAATTACAAAAGAAAAAAAAAACTGTTTATTAATTCAAAGTTTTAATTGCAGACTTACTCAGATACCTACTATGGAATTTTAAATATTCTTAAATTAAAATTGAAAATTCTTGAGAATTTTTAATGATTTTTCAAACTGATGGAAATCACTCAATTTTACTAAATCTATATATTCTTCATTAAATTTTGAATCTAATGATTGATTGATTGTAATTATTCTAATTTTATTTGTTGTTTAATAATTGTTTTTTTTCTCTCTTTATTTTATAAACAAATTTCAGTTGGTTGTTTTTGGTCCGTTCCAAATCACAATACAAAAAATCTTTTTTTTTTTTTTTTTAATAAGAAAAAATTGTATATTACCTACCTATTTAAATTTTAACTACAACTAATAATCATTTTAAAGTCACTTAAAGTTCTGATAAATATGGAAGATTCAGAAAATATAAATATAAAGTTAGATGAAGTATCGATAAAGAAGAGAAAACTAAGTTATGATGATGATGATGTTGAAACAAAGTCTATTGAAATAATAAATAAAAATAATAATAATAATAATGAAAATATAAAGGAAAAAAAAGAAGATAAAGATTTTCCAAAAGAATTAACAATAACGGTAAAAGATATTCAAGAACTTTTAAATATTAAAGAACTTTGTATGAGAGCTAATAAATATATTAAAACAATTCTTAAAAAATGGGAAGATAGTCAAAATTCACCTAATTTATTATTAGATACAAAGAGAAATTTATTACCTATGCTTGTTGAATTAAGGAAAGGTACAATTGATCATAATCAATTAACATCACTATTAACTATTTTATATCATCTTCAAAAGAAAGAATATATGAGAGCTAATGAAAGTTATATGAAATTAAGTATAGGAAATATTGCATGGCCTATTGGTGTTATATCTATTAGTATTCATGCTAGAAGTAGGCAAGCAATGATTTCTGAAAGTAAAGCAAATATAATGATTGATGAAAAGACAAGAAGATGGATTACTGCTGTTAAAAGATTAATTACTTTTAGAGAAAAATTTGAAAATGATACTTTAGTTGGATAATATTTAAATATTTATAAATAAATAAATAAATAAATAAATTATTAAAATGATTAAACAACCCAAAAAAAGAAAAAAAAAAAGGAAGAGAAGATAGGAATAAAGAATGCTAATATAAAATTGTTCATAATTTCATAACCAAAAGGTAAATAAATAAAAATAATAAAAGTAAGAAGAAAAAAAAACTATTAGTAATAGTAATAATGACCATAAAAACATAAAAAGAAGGAGAAAACTAAACTAAACAACAATGATAATAAATGATAGTTATATAATTTCTAATACTAAGTAATAGAATAATAAATAAATGCAATTTTATTTAATATAATTTAATGATATAGTAATTTTAATAATAATATAACTCTCTCGTAAAGATAAATCAAACCTATGAATATATATAAATAAATAAAAAAAAAAAAAAAAAAAAAGGACAAAGAACAAGCAAACAAATGATAAGAAACATAATTATTTTTTTTGAAAAAGAAAACAAAATATTCATAATAAATATAGGGTATAATTTATATTAATTAAGTTGGTGAATTTGGTGCAGAATATGATGATATTGATGAATTATCTGATCTCACATCATCAATAGTATTTTTACCATTAACATTATTATTTTTATTATTATTTAAAGTTGGTGATTTTTCAGGAACAGTATGAACACCAATAATTTCACCCCATTCCATTAATTGAAAGATTAAAGTCATATTTGGACTAATATCTGGAGCTCTTTCCTTTAATTGATTATAAGCATCATTTAAATTCATATTATTAACTTTCATTAAAAATGCCACTATTAAAGAAGCTGATCTACTAATACCACATTGACAATGAATTAAAACTTTTTTATTTTCATTTAAAGAATCATGAATAATTTTTGTTAAAGTTGGTAAATCTTGACATAATTTTGAAGTATGAGACCAAGGTACAAAATAATATTTTGAATTTTTTTCATTTGATAAATTTGTTGAATAAATATTTGAATCAATATTTAATTTTGAATCAAAATTTAATCTTTCTAATGGTTTTAATTCTTTTGCAACATTAATTATAACATCAAAGCTTGAAACTTGATGAAAACCTGGTTCAGAATAAAGAAATAAATTTGGTTCTAATACACAAATTGGTCCATTTGGATAACAATTTTCTTTTGCATAATCTGTATCATCTAATTTAATATCTGAAAAATTTTGTACTAATGTTTGAGTCCTTAGTTTATCTTGATAACCTAACATTGAATAGTTTTCTTCATGAGTAGGATTAAAATTTGGGTTTAAACAAGATATATCTGATTGGTTTTCTAAATTATTGAATTTATTACCATTATTGTTATTATTATTATTATTATTTAAACTATTATGATGATATAATTCTAAAGGAGATTGTGGTGGAGATGAAGACATTGGACTTGAACCTGAACAAAAACTTGGAACTGATGAAAGCATGTTATTACTATTACTATTACTATTAGTACTATGATTTTGATTTTGATTTTGATTTTGATTTTGATCAGTTTCAGCTGTGGGTATTGCTAAAGAAAGTGTAGTTCTTCTTCTTAATTCAAAAGCGGATTTTTTTGAAGGATTTGTCATTGATGGATGTCTATATAAATTTCTTGGAGGTGGTGGAGCTTCAGTTCTTGAATTTGTAATTGGATTACTATTAAAAGGATCTGTATTATTTGAATTTGGACTACTGTTGTTATTTTTAAAAGAAGTTTGTAATTTTGGAGTCTTTGGAGGAGATTTTAATATTGAGAATGGAACTGAATTTTGTGATTGAATTTGAAATTGTGCAGTTGAAGGAGTAGTTGAATTTGAAATACTATCCCTTATATATATATTTGAACCATCTTGATTATTAATGATATTATTGTTATTTTTAGAATTCATGTTCAAACTCAAAGATAAATTTTTTGTGTTCCTTAATTTTGATTGAGGTGATGCTCTTTTAAAAGATGCAAAAGAAGTTGACATCTGAGTGTATTCTTCACTCATATTTGAACTATTATTACTATTCCCTATGTGTATTCTTTAATTTTATTGAGGTTGTATCTTATAAAATGATGATGATGGCAATTTGATGGGGGGAGGGGGGCGGGACCCTTAATTAATTCAAAGCGCTATAAATAATCACCAGGAACAAGTATTTGCACAAAAGATTGTATGAATATGATTGATGTTTTCTTTTTTAAATATGAGGACTAATAGTATATATAACTTCAAGACGAACACGATGTTTGAACGTATGTATTATTTTTGTGTTGAAGTTAAAATCTCTTTTTTTTTTTCTTAAGATTATATTATGAAACAAGGTACACTTGTAAAAGTTTCAGGCTTCAGAAGCGATGATGTGAGAGTATAATCTAAAGGAGAAGGTGCCTGGAGGAGGTGAGAGCTATGGGGGGTAATACAGAATGTAGAGGGTGTTCTGTTGCTAAGAAAGGGAGTGATCCTATGAGTATTTAGAGTATATGGACCTTGATGATAAATTCCTTTCCAATCTTTAAATTAGTAATGTATTTTTGCCTTTAATTTTGTTTTGGTTTTTTTTTTTTTTTTTTTAGTAGTGAAATCTACAGTACAAAATAACTGTAAATGTCAACAAACAAAAGTGAAAGGAACAGGGGGTAGCAATAAGTTTTTGTGTACAATAAAGTGATAGATAGGTATTTAAAATAGTCCACATTCTTAATATCAAGTTCTTCTAGTACACTTACATACATTTATTTATAGTTATTACCGTTTTTAGTACTTTTGTTTCGCTATAATTTCATTACCCTCTGCAAAAAGATTACATAAGCAAATACATATGTATTAACTTAATTTTAATTTAAATAATGACCTTCTTCTATATACTTTTCGAATCCAATGGTGACAAGTTTCTCAATAAATGTAACACTTTCTTTCAACTGTTCAATTTCACATCTGTTATTTTTAATTTCTTGTACTAAATTAGCTACAATTCCATTAGTTTCAATAAGTTCAGTGTTTAACATTGTTAATTCAAGATCAATATTTTGCTTCCTTTTCTCACTTTTATTAAATTCAAAATTAATATCACCAGATTTTTTAATTGTACCTGAATTTTTATTCTTGTTTCTATTTGATTTTTTATTTCTTTTTAAACTTTTAATGGTTGGAAAAGCAGAATTATCAAAAAATAACGATTGAATTTGAACTGGATAAACAATCTGTGGTGGATATTCATAGTTTACATGTTCAGGTACTTGAAGTAAAGAATTATTTTGATTCAGATCTTGTGTTTGTAATTCATCATTCATCACATTTTGAAATCCTTCATTACTTTTGGTGAAACTTTCTCTAATATTAGTTATTAATTCATTACTTGAGTAAGGTAAATAATCTGATATATGATTATGATCTGTCTCAGAGATTTTAATTGATGATATTTCAACTGGTTTATTTCTAAATTTCTTTTTCAAACTTTTTGATTTTTTTTCATCATTAATGTTACAACTTTCTTCAAAAACATCAAAAAATTCATTAATTTTATCATCATCATCTTTACTATTCCTCAAATGTCTATGATTTGATTTTGGTGATGGGAATTGTGATTTAGAATTAATAGTTATATTTTCTAAAGTTTCAAATGGTAAATCTTCATTCAACATTGGTTCAAATCTTGAGTCATTATTTAAATTATTATTTCTGAAAGACCTTGTTGCGTCAAAATAAGTTACAAAATTTTTATTTAATTGAACTAAATGATGATCTTGATCAAATAAATCTTGTGAATCATTTGTTTGATTTTGAATTTGAGATTGAGAATTGTATAAAGAATCTTCATTATCATCATCATCATTCACCAAATTATTTACATTTTGAATCATTTGAAGATGATATTGTAATAAATATTCTTCAGCTTTTGATCTTTCTGGTAATTGTGGTTCTAAATTATTATCATCATCATCATCATTAAAGTTAAAATTAGTATTAGAGTTTTGATTGATTGTTTGTTGTGTTGGAATTCGAATTGGTTCTGTATTAACAACTGGTATCATAGTTGGATTATGATTAACTTCAATTGGAATAAAATTTTGGTTAATTGATGGATAAATATTATTTGGCATGAAATTAAAATTAGGATCAGTATATGGATTATTATTTGAATCAACATTTGAGTGTTCACATTGATCTTGATATGAAACTTCAGGGGGAATATTTAATGGAGGAAAATAATTATTTATAGGATTTGAAGGATTAAATGAAGGATATTTTTCAAATAAATTACCAGTCCATCTTGAATTCTTAGGACCTTTAACAGTTTGATTAATTCTTTCATCTTGTATCAAATCTTTTTTATCATCATTGATATTTCCTAATGATCTAGTAGTATTAGGTTCTGAAACCTTATTATTTTTCTTAGATCTTCTAGCCATTACAAAAAGTATTAATCTTTATTCAAATAAAATGTAAGCAGTTACTAAAGTAGCAAATTAATTGTATTGTTTAGACAATAACTAATGAGATAAGAGTTAAGAATTACAATGGGAATATTTTTACATTATGACTTTTTGAGTACCTAATTCTAAAGTAAGTCTACAGTGACACAAAGACAAAAGTAAACACCGAGTAAACACCGAGCAAACACCTAAACCCGATACAAACTCCGCTAACCGAACGCAGACAGAACAATGCATACCTCAAATTCCCTTTTGGGAAACAATCACAGAAAAAAGAAACGTGTCCGGGTGACACCCACGTGGCCCCAAATTTGTTAAAAAAGTCACGTGAATTTAATTTTAAACCAAGAAAGTTTCCAAGAGTCGTGTGCTCAATTTCCTTTTAAAAACTTTTCTTCTTTTAAAAAATTTTAATCAAGAGTTATTCACTTTAAAGGTCTTGTGAGTGTTATTTTAGCTTTGACATATTAATCTATTGTTGTTTACATTCTTTTGTTGAATAAAGACAGTTTATATTATAAAAAGTTTTAACCGTCAAGTCATCCGCTGCTACAATTTTTGAGTTATACACACTAATCAAATTGAATATAAACAAGTTAAGGAAAAATTTTTTTCTACTTTTCAAAAGTTCTGTGTATTCCAAGTTAGTGCTTAGTTATTTTGTTTCTCAGAATAATTGTAATATCCAAAAAAAATATAAGAATTCATAAAGAATAAAGAAATCTTTTTAGTTTTTGGTTGTTATAGTTATTTATTGTTTACAACCATTATAGTTTTTTAAGTTATTGATAAATTTATTTTGAATTTTTCTTGAATTTTTCTTGTTTTATTGTCTTGATCATCAAGCCAAGGCCAATTCTAAGTCTATTATTAAACATTATTATTTGATTCAAATTATTACAGACTTATTTATTAATTCATCATGAAATTTTCACTTTCTTTAAAATATAATTCTGTCCCTGAATGGCAAGAAAAATATATTGCTTATTCAAATTTAAAAAAATTAGTTTATCAATTACAAGCTGAACAATTAGGTAATTTAAAAACTTCAAATCCAAATTTAGGTTTAAATGATAATCATTATTCTTCAAAATTAGATGGAGAAGAATCTAATTCAAAATATGAAGATGATGAAGGTGATAGTTTTGATACCAAAGATGGTACTCCTTCAACTTCAAGTACTAACCCTGTCAATGCTACTGCTGGTACTAATAAAATCTCTTCAAAATCGAAAGAGGTTAATGAAAGTTTATCAAAGACTAAAAAGATTAAATATAGTTTTAAAATTCCATCATTAAAGAAAAATTCAAATGGTGAAAAATTTAAAACTGAAGTTATTGAATTAGATACTTTAAGTATTGAAAGTTTTGATCCTGTTAAAATTTTCTTAGGAAGATTAGAACAAGAATTATCAAAAATTGATGAATTTTATAAAAAGACTGAAACTGAATTAGATGCTGTTTATCATCAATTAGTCGAAGATTTAGAAGTTTCAAAAGTTCATATAATTGATAGAGATCATCTTTGGGATGAATCAAGATCAATCTTAAGTAATAAATCATCTGTTAATCAAGCTATTTTAGAATCTGTTAATAATTTTAATCTTGATCTTGAAAAAGGTGAAACTAAACCTGATGAATTATTAGCTGATGAAGATAGTTTTAATGGTTCAAGTTCTCATTCCAAAAATCTTGAACAACATTTAAAAGATGATGATGATGATGAAGAAGAAGAACGTTCAATGTCTGAAAATTCTGCTTTATTAACTGCTACTGATATTAATTTAGTTTCAAGAAGAAAAATTACTTTTAAAAAAAGAATTACTGATTTATATGTTGAATTATCTCAATTGAAATCTTATGTTGAATTAAATAGAATGGGTTTTAATAAAATTACAAAGAAATTTGATAAATCTTTAGATACTTCTTTAAAACAAGAATTATTTGAAACAAATGAATTCTTTAAAGATTCTTTTACTTTTAGTTTTCATACTGAGCAAAAGCTTGATGAAAAAATTAATACTCTTGTTGAATTTTATGGTGCTGTTACTGGTAGATTTAATGATTTAGATAGTTGTAGAACTGAATTAAGATCATTCTTGAGAGAATACATTGTTTGTGAAAGAAATTCTGTTTGGAAAGATATGATTGGTTTAGAAAGTAAAGCCAATGATTTAAGAGCTGGTGAAGCTGGTACAACTGAATATAATGAATTATATCATTTAGATTTTTATTCTTGGAAATTACCTTATCCAGTTAATTTTTATTTCTTTAAATGGGAACATTTTAAATTACCAAAATTCTTATTTACTTCAAGAAGTTATAAATTAATTATTATTATTGCTATTACTGCTATTTTGTTAGGTGTTAAAACATTTAATGATGAAGCTCAACATAGATGTATGGCTTTATTAGCTTGTGTTGCCTTATTATGGGCCACTGAAGCTATTCCATTATTTGCAACCTCTTTACTTTGTCCAATTTTAAGTGTTTTGTTTAAAGTCGTTAAAGACACTGATACTGGTGAAGTCATGACTGCTGCTGATGCTTCTTCTTATTTCTTATCTCATATGTGGTCTTCAACTGTTATGGTTTTATTAGGTGGTTTTGCTTTAGCTGCTGCTTTATCTAAATATAATATTGCAAAAGTTTTAGCTAGTTATATCTTGTATGTATCTGGTACAAAACCAAGAAATGTTTTATTGGCTATGATGTGTGTCGCTGTCTTTTTATCAATGTGGATTTCAAATGTTGCTACACCAGTTTTATGTTATAGTTTATTAGAAGGTATTTTAAGAACTCTTGAAACTGATTCACCATTTGCAAGAGCTTTAGTTATTGGTATTGCTTTAGCTTCAAATATTGCTGGTATGTCATCACCAATTTCTTCACCACAAAACATTGTTGCTATGACTTATTTAGATGAATATGGTATTGGTTGGGGTCAATGGTTAGCTGTTTCAATTCCAGTTTCAATTGTTTCAACATTTATAGCTTGGTTATTATTAATCTTTACTTTTAATATTTCAAAAGCTAAAATTATGAAACAAAGACCAATTAGAGAAAAATTTACTATTAAACAATGGTTTATCTGTTTTGTTTTCTTAGTCACTGTTTTATTATGGTGTGTTTTAACAAAAATATCCTCAACATTTGGTGATGCTGGTGAAATTGCTTGTATCCCATTAGTTTTATTCTTTGGTACAGGTTTATTAAGTACACAAGACGTTAACAATTTCCCATGGAGTATTGTTTTATTAGCTGAAGGTTCTATTGCCTTAGGTAAAGCTGTTTCATCATCTGGTTTATTATCTACTATTGCTTTAGCTTTACAAAAGAAGGTTGAAGATTTTAGTCTTTACGTTATTTTAATCATTTTTGGTATTTTAATTTTAGTTATTGCAACTTTTGTTTCACATACAGTTTCAGCCATTATTATTATTCCATTAGTTCAAGAAATTGGTGATTCATTACCAGGTGCTAAATCATCTGTTGTTTTAATCTTTGTTACTGCATTATTAGCTTCTTGTGGTATGGGTTTACCAAGTTCAGGCTTCCCAAATAATTTAGCAAGTGGGTTATGTGATTCAATGGGTACTAGATATTTGACAGTTAATCATTTCTTAACTCGTGGTATTGCTGCAAGTTTATTAGCTTATATTGTTGTTATCACTGTTGGTTATGGTATTATTATCTCTGTTGCTCCATCTACTAGTTAAAAGCTAAAACAGTTAGTTTCATGAAGAATATGTGCTATGATTGTTTTTGTTTGATTATGAAGTTGTTAAAGAAAGAATCATGGTTTGTTTTTTTTGTTAGTTGTTGTCGTTGTTGGTTTTATTCACTGATATTTTAGTATTTTTGTCATTATTTTGCATTATTATTAATACTTTTTAGAATCTTTTTTTTTATAATCCCGCTTTTTTGTAATTAATTTATTAGAAACCATTGTATGTATATTAGTCCATTTAATTAATTTGAATATTTTCATTTTTTTGTGTAATTTCTGCTTAATTTGTTTTTTTTATCTTTTTAAATATTTTTGCATTCATATCAGAGGTTAGAGTAATTTTATTGTAAGACTTTCTACGAAACATCATACTAAAGATCGAAATTGTGACATGCATAGAAACAAATATTAAATGTAAAGATATGAAAGAGATATTATGATAAATGCTATACATGTTAAAATGAAAAATTTTAAAACGCAAGAATACTAAATAAAAATGCAATAAAAAGTCAATAAAGAGATTTAACAATCTGATAAATCAACATTTTTTAAATAGATTGGTGAACATTGTTGGTATAAATTGCAGAAATCACCAGATAAACAAGTATAGAAAACATCTGAATCAATTAACGGTAACCATCTTCAGTAACTGACCAACCACCAGCTTAAATGGCACCAGCTTGTGGTGGTGGACCATCGAATTGGAATTTTCTTTTTTAAACAATTGAACCAATTCTACCTTGAGTATCAGTTAAGACACCACACCTTCTAAAGTCATTGCTAATAAATCCGAATCACAGTCATAAGTTGAAGAACCTGATGATCATCTTCATAATCCTATCGTTCATTACCTTCAAGGGTATAAGTGGTAGTGATTGGTGGAGCTTGTGGTTGATCATCTGTAATTTGAGTGACAACTGGGTAGAGGGGAATAAAGTTATTGTTGATCTTGAAGTAGTTGAATGAGAATAATAATAGTAATAAAAAGAAGAAATTTCATCAGTAGCTTGGATTTGACCATCAGAGATTTGATAAACAAGTGGAACATTTTTAGCAGCAGGAAATGTACTAGAAGCTAATAGAGTGGGAATTAGAGCAACAACAATACCAAAAGTAATAGTGTAATCAGTAGTAGCACCAGCTGAAGCATCAGTATCTGGGGTTAAAGTTGACCAGATGATCTGCAACATAAGCTACTGAGACTAATAAAGAATGGATTGATAATAAAATTGACGTTTTGAAAAGCATTGTAGTTGTTATATGATTTATAAGAGTTTGTTTGTTTGATTTGATGCTTTAAAGGCAGGGAGTTTAATTCCTTTATATATTCAGAAATTAAGATATTTAGTGTTGATATTTATAGATTAATACCATATGAACAAATTACCTATCAAATATTATTATTAAAGGCTATATATATTAACTATTGCACCCAAGTAGACCAGCTATTAGCGAAATGAGAAAGCCTGAATGAGCATTGTTTACCACTATAATTAAATTATAGAACTGAGTTAAATCAAAATTAAGAGAACAAATATTTTTTTCTGGGGGCTAACTAATTTTAATCGAGAACAGTATTTTTAGTCCTGCTTGAGAATAACTACTATGAAAATCTAGGGAGAGTTATATTCATCAATTATTGGCTAAATAGATACAATTGAATTTTAGATAATTGAATATGTAAAAATTAATACATCATATCTTACAAAAAATTAAAGTTCATGAGATTTTTATGTTGAAGTTTATTTATTGATTCACTGTGACTCGTACAAAAAAATCCCTAAAACAAGAGCAAGATTTTTAATTTCTATGATGAAAATATGTCAATATTATATTTATTTTTAATGATGTAGTAGTATACTTCAATATTAGTAAAGACTAAAGAAGTAAATAGTTAATATACATACTATACAATTTTTTTTTGATTATTTAAAGATTTGTAGCCAAATTTATATTTTTATGAAAATTTTCTTTTTCATATATATTCCCTAACAAGTTTTTTTATGACATCTCAACACCTTGAACTACTTGAATGTGGAGCAAGTGATTATAGAGTTGGAGGTAATGTTAAAATGTGATATTCATTATAAAAAGAGATACAAGTAAAAGAAGAACGGCACTAACAAAGAATCAAATATGAATAAATGTGCAGATAAAACAAGGTTATGCTATAATGCTAATATGCTAATACTAATGCAGAAATTTTAATGAGAATGAGATTTAAACAATCAACTAAAATATACCATCATAATCGGAGACAGCAACATCTGGAACAGAAGTATTTGGAGTTAAAGTGGACCATGGGTCAGTTGAGGAATGTAAGCAGCTGAAGCTACTGATAAAATGGATAATAAAATAGTTGATGAGGATTACATTTGTAAGTTTGTAAAGTTTTCAATGTTTGAATTGATGAAAAGAATGTAACAATTCAAGAACTTTTGGGAAAGGAGGTTCCAAACAGCTCCTTGTGTAGTTTTCATCTGATGCTATCCCTTTTCAGCACTGCTACTTCTACTAATTACTTCACCCTAACTACACCTCTTAATATCTGACACATAATTAATTTTAAAATCAAAACAGAGCCAAAAAAAAGATTCAAAAATACTTTTCTAACAATCATACTTTTCTAGTGTTATTGAAATATTCTTCTATAGCTAATGAGTTTAGACTAATTGTTTTGATTAGAGTTAAGATACCTGATTAATTTGGAATATCATGTAGTACCATAGTTAGTCTACAAAGCCTTATTAATTAAGAAAGAAAAATATTATAAAAAGGTTTATTCATACAACAAACATGTGAAGTTTCCAAAAAATACACATATTCAATAAAAATCACAAATCATTACTATTCATTAATTAAATCATACTTCTTTCATTATGATTTTTATTTTTCCATTTTAAATAATATGGTCTAATATTAATCCAAATTGCTAATAAAATAGTTAAAATTGAAAATCCTGTTGAAATTTTAAAAGCTTTTGCAAAACATTCATTACGATCTGAGCAAATCTTTTTAGTATTATCATTAATATCAATCTTGGAATGACTATCATAAACTGATCCAAATAAATGAGTAAAATAATAAACTGGGAAAATTGGTGCTAAATTAATTATACCCCACGAATATGAAAATGAATTAACACTAAAATATTCCATCAATAATTGAGGCATAGTTGCCCACGTATAACCATACCCTATACCTGTTAATATTGAAGTTATCCAAAGTTCATCATATTGTTTGATATTTGATGAGAATATTTGAATAATTAAAAAAATTATAGTTGGAATAAATAAAATTAAACTTCTTGATTTTTTAAAATTATTTGAAATTAAATCACCTGTAAAACCACATAATAATCTACCTACACAATTAGATATTGATAATATTGAAACTTGAACTTGTTGTTGTTTTTGAATATTTGCTTCATCCATTAATTGATATAATAATGCCTTAATCATAAAACCAAATGAATAAATATACATTTGACCTAAAGCTGCTGATAAACCTAAGATTAAACAAAGAACCCAAAATCTTGATGTCTTTAAAAAATTAAATGTTGATTGTTCAAGTAAATGATTATGATTATATGATTTTTCAATTAATATTTCATTTAAATTATTTGTACTATGATTTGAAGAATTTTGAATACTTGAAGAAATTGGTGATAATTGAAATGAATTCATTTCAATACTTGATCTAATACTTGGTGTTGATACCAAATGTTCATGTCTTAAAGATTTTCCAAAATTTGTACTTTTATCAGCCAAATAAATCAATGGTAAACAAATAACTAAAATAATACCTGTTGAATACCCCAAAAATCCTAGAAATTTTGATGTATCACCTTTATAAAGAGCTGAACCAATTGAAGAATACAGGAATGCACTTAATCCATAAGAACCAATTGGAAATGAAGTTGCAATACCTCTATTATTTGGGAATAATACAGCACAACATTTAATCATTGCAGAATTTATAAAAGTTGAACCTGTACCAATCAACAATTCCATAAATGATGATAATTTAACATTATTGTAAATATCATCATATTGATCTTTAAGTCCAATATAACCACTAACTATACAAAGACCACCAATGATCACAGGTACTGTAAACCCCTTTTTATCAATGATATAACCTGAAGGTATCCCTGATAATGCAACACCAATTGTACCCCAAAATGATAGGTATGAAGATTCAACACTTGAATAGCCAAGCCGTATCGCTAATTGTGGTCCATAAGCTGAATAAAGATATAGAGTACCACACACGAAACCAACCACTGTACAAGAGATCAGTATCAATATTCGTTGAAAGTAAGTTGACATTGATTGATCAATTAGTTATAGCTGTGTGTGTGTGTGGATAAAAGTTTTAAATTGAAGTGGCTTCTTTTGTTAATTTTTTTTTTTTTTGTTGTTGTTTGTTGTTTGTTGTTGTGGTGAAATTAAAAAATTAGTTCATACTTTTGATCACGAATTATAAATAAAGCTGCAAATAACTTGAAAAATTATAAGAATATGTTTTGGGGGGAGGGGAGGATTCATCGTAATTAAGCTTAAAGCTTAAAATAAATTAGAATTTAGTGAGAATTTAAAGGAAATTATGAGTAAAAAAAACGTTTTGTTGATTGGTGCTGGTGGTGTTGGTGCTTTAGTTGCATATGGCATTTCCTATAAAGGTGCTTCAAAACTTTCAGTTGTTGTTCGTCGTGATTATAAAACTGTTATTAAAAAAGGTTGGGAAATTCAATCAGTTTCTTATGGTAATATTAAAAATTGGAAACCTGATAATATTTATCCAAATATTGAAGTTGCTAGTAAATCTGGAGGAATTTATGATTTTGTTATTGTTACAACTAAAAATTTACCTGATATTCAAAAAGTTGAAGACCTTATTGAACCAGCTGTTACCCCTGAGAAAACTTCAATTGTATTAATTCAAAATGGTATTGGAATTGGTGAACCAATCATTGCTAAATACCCTAAAAACGTTGTGATCTCTGGTGTTGAAGCTGTTGGATCTCATAATTATAACGGTGTTATTCATCATACTTCACCTGAAAGAACTATTGTTAGTTATTTTGAAAATTCAAATTTACCTTTTGATATTCAAGAAACAAAAGCTAAAGAATTTGTTGAAATTTTTAGTAATGATAAGAATAATGCTTATTATGAACCTGATGCTAAAAAGAATAGATATAAAAAATTAATTTATAATGCTTCTTTTAATACAGTTGCAGCTTTAACTGAATCTGATTCAACTAAATTATATTTATCAAAAGGTTTAGATAATTTAATTTATCCAATTGCACAGGAAGTTGTTAGAGTTGCTAAAGCTGATGGTGTTGAATTACCAGAGACTATCGTTAACGATATAATACATAGTGAAAATGGTCGTTATTTCCATCCATCAATGCTTGTTGATGTTGAAAAAGGTAATCCTATTGAGATTGAAGTTATTTTAGGTAGTTTAGTTAGAAGAGCTGAAGAATTAAAAGTTGATGTTCCAATTTCTAAAATTGTTTATGAATTATTAAAAGTTGTTCAATTTAGGTTAAAAGTTAAAAACGGGTTAATTACATTACCAAAAGCTGGAGAAGTTGAACCTAATGAAAAGAAGTATACTAATTTCTGAATTAATACTTTTAATTATTAACATATTAGGAAAATATACAAAACCATAATACCAAAATAATTATTTTACATAAGAAATTACATAATCCAAATTACCAAAAAATATTATGTAATTTTTACAGTTTTTTACTCAAAAAAAAAAA
>JAJMKZ010000470.1:0-19267 GCA_030564005.1 Ruyongia tratensis | reverse complement strand
ATTTGATTTGCTATTTCAATATATAATTTTTCTTTACCAATTGAATAAGAACCAAATAATACAATATATTCATTTCCTAATTTATTAAAATAATTTAAAATATTATTCTTTTTAATTTTTTGATCAATAATAATTTCTTTAATGAATTCAGCACTTGTATTAATAACATCAGTTTGATTCATAAATATATGAATTGGATTAAGATAAGTAGTATCTAAATAAATTTCATCTATTATTAAATTTTTTAAAAAATTAAAATGTGATAATGAAACTCTAAAATCTCCTGTATGTAAAATATTTTTCCCATTTTTTTCAATAAACAAGAATAAAACAGAACCTGGACAATGATTTGCATCAATTAGAGTTACTTGAATATCATCAGTTAATTGATATGGTTTATTTAATTCAATATCAACAATAATTGAAGGATCAAGTTTTATTTGTGAAATTAATAAATTTTTTGTAATTTTTGAAGTATAAATTATACCTTGTTTCCAATTTTTAGTTATACCAATATAATGATCTGTATGAAAATGTGATAAAAAATATTGTGATATTTTTGGATTTGATTTAAATTGAAAACCATCAACTATTAATTTATGATTATTTTTTAAAAATGTTAAAATTTTAAAATTTGGTATTGGTTTTGTTCTCTCTTTTGGTTGTCTTTGTTTCTTTGGTTTATTATTTATTGATACTTTAACAATTTCTGTAACTTTTATATTCTTTTGAGTGTCATTATTCTTATCTAAACACTTATCAACATGAATTTCTTTATCCTCTAATGATAATTCAGATAAATTAATTTCACAAACAGGACAATTTAAAATCTCTATATCTTCTATAATTTCATCATCTATAGTAATGATCTCTTTTTTATAATCATTTCCTTTCAATACCTTTAAACCTTCTTCTTTTTTTTCAGTTGCTATAAATTCGCCATCATTAATATCTTCAACAACATCATTCCCTTGTGTTAAATCAATGAATAAGGACTGTACTTTGGGCTTCTTGCGTGATCTTAACAAGCTCAGTACATCGTTTGATTGTGTTGATATGTTCTTATTCTTTATTGGAGTTGTCATTCATATTCTTTTTCTTTGTTAGTTTGTTTATTGCTGATGGATTTACTTTTTGGTTTTTTTTTTTTTTTTTTTTTTTTTTTTTTTTTTTTTTTTTTTTTTTTTTTTTTTTTTTTTTTTTTTTTTTTTTTTTTTTTTTTTTTTGTATAGAAAATTTAGGCGTTAATTTGTAAAATATGGAATAGAAAGTATTAAAGTAGAGACTATAGAATATAGATGACATAGTTATAGAGTATAGATGAAATTTCTACAAATCAAAGACTTGAAGCATTATTATATATAGAAAGATATACATTTTTTTTTTCATCCAAAAGATACTCATAAAGAAGTGATATCACAAATATAACAAAAATCTTTCAAAGACTTTTAAATTATAAATGTAATGTGTAAATATGAAAGGAAAGATTATAATTTGTTTGTCTTTTTATTAACAAAGTTAACACCTTTAGCAATATTTTTTTGTAAAGTATTAATAGCAATATCAAATAATTTAACTTCATTTGAATCTAATTTTTGTAAAATTGAATAATCAATCTTGGAAACACCTGAAGTACCTAATTCAACAGGCAATGAACAAAATTCAACTTTATTACCAGTTAATTGTTTTGATTCTTTTGAACCTGGAATTGAAGCATCCAAATAGATAAAAGTATCTTCAATGATTGATTTTTCACCCTTTAATGCTTTTAATAAAGATTCAGCAAATGTGTAACCTGAATAAGCCATTGATAAAGTAGCTGAACCAGTACCGTTTTTAGCTTTAACGACTTCATCACCACCGAATTGAACTCTATGGATTAAATCTTTCTTTTGTTGTGAAGATAATTTTGAGAAAGTTGAATTTGAATTTGAGATTGAATAAACTGGGACAATTGTTTCACCAGAGTGACCGCCAATAACATTAGTTTTTATTGTTTTAATATCTAATAAAGTTTTTTCATCATATTGTTTAATAAAAGTATTAGCTCTAACGACATCTAAAGTTGTAACACCAAATAATTTTCTTGGATCAAAAACGTTATATTGTTTTAAAACTTCAGCAACGATTGGAACAGTTGAATTAACTGGGTTTGAGATAACTAAGATATAAGCATCTGGAGCAGATTTAGCAATGGCAGTAGCTAAAGATTTAATAATACCTGCGTTAATGTTGAATAAATCATCTCTAGTCATACCAGGTTTTCTTGGGACACCAGCTGGGATAATAACTAAATCTGAACCCTTTAAAGCTTGAGAGATTTGAGTTTGATCTTCTTTTGAAGTTGGTTCGAAACCTGAAACTTTTGGTTTTGAATTAATATGAGATAAATCAGTTGCAACACCTTTTGATAATCTAATATCGAATAAAGATAATTCATCAATTAATGGAGATAATTTTAATAAAAGAGATAGAGGTTGACCAATCCCACCTGAGGCACCTAAGACAGTAACTTTAACCATTATGTATAAATTTAACTAAAGAATGATAAACTAAAGAAGAAGAAAAGAAAAAATCACACATTTTTAATATAAATAATAATGGTAATTTGACCCAGTTTAAATATTTTTCCAAATTTTTCCAAAAACTACAAAATTTTTTTTTCTCCGGTCGTCTGGAAACTCGGAGTGTTTCGGTTTTAATGGATTCCTGTTTGTTCCGTTTGTTTTTGACTGGTGGTGCTGGTGAAGTTGCTGGTGATCATGTTTTCTGTCAATAGTTCTCATTGAAGTAGTTAATGTCCATAGCAGATTTTGTGGAGCCAATAGTATAATATTAAATCCACTATCCACACATTATCTAACAATCTACAATAGAAACACTGATAATACAACTATTGAAGTCACTTTATCGTTCTTAAAAAAATTGGTTAGATGATAGAAATAACAAATTATATATATATATATATTCTTTTTTTCTCAAAAGTTCTAGTCACGTGAATCCGGTAAAATTACTTATATGTATATGGTGTGCAGGTGTGTACAGTTTCTAGTAATATTACCTATTTCAAATTTCATAGAGAGAAAAAACACCAAAAAAAAACAACAGACGCCACTAAATTAAAATCAAATCAAATCAAATCAAACAGAGAACAATAGATCATGATAAGATGGCTACAACGTCTAGTAATGAACCTAATATAACACAGGCTCTTACTGAAATAGTGGATAGAATCATCAGAGATAACTTCAATCTGGATGAGAATTCTTTTGAAGAGAGAACTCGTCTTTTAAAACTGATTATAAAACATGGTATTCATTTTAATTTAAAACCAAAAGATCAAAGACAAGTTCAATGGACTTCAAAATGTATGAAAGCTGCTGAACTACTTATAGATCAACATCCTCTTCTACTAGCACATCGATTATGTTCTTCAGATCCAAATGCAAACACTGTTGAAATGTATAAATGGTTATTAAATTCAATCATACCTTTATTCACTTATAACAATGAATTAATTGAAGATTCTGTTAAAGAGTTAATATTTACTACAATTAGTCTAATCAGCTCAAAAACTTTTCTTTATAGATTAAGAATGGGAATAAAGAGATATCTATTAACAAATTTAGAAACAAATATAAATCAAGGTTTACTAAAAGCTAGAAATGAAAATTCTTTATTAGATTCTTTATCAATTTCAATAAATTTATTATCAATTTTAAATATAGATGAAATTCAATCAAGATTAATGATTAATAAAACTTTTGACCAAAGATTTGAATCATATATGAGAAAAATTGATTATGTTTTATCAAATGTCATCATTCCTAATAATGAAAAAAAATCAATAAATTTAATTCATGAATTCAAATCAGATTTAATTAGATCAAGTTTAAATTATGCTATTAATATTGATCATTTAACTTTAACAAGATTAAAATTTTTATTGACTTTTATTCATGATACTTTAATTCAATCACATTCAATTATACTTTTACCTGCAAAAGTTCAGTTAATATTATCTTTTGCCTTATTAAAAACTTTTTTAACTTGTTATAATAATAATATTGTTAATAATTTTGAAATTTTATTAGAATTTTCAACTTTAAAAAATTTAATAGTGAATCAATATTCTAAAATAAAACAAAATAAGAATTCTTTAATTATATTGAAAACTTTTAATATAATATCATTTCTATTAGATTGTTTAAATCAAGATCAATATAAAATTGATTTAGATATACCTGATATAATTATAACTCCATATACTGATAAAAATTTAGAAGATTTAAGATTAAAATTATTAGATAAAATACCTGATAATAAACTTAAAAAGAAAAATATTATTAGAGCAATAACAAGATTACAATTTAGACCACCAAACATTGATAAAATTGAAAATATTGATCAATGGCTCAATTTATTAAATTCTGGATTAGATTTTAAATATAATAACATTACTTCACAAGAAGACTTAGAATTATTACAATATACTACTTTAACTTCAATTGGTGATTTTATTTGTATTTACTCAAATCATATTAATAAAATCAAGAAAAAATCGATTGATTCAATGTGTTTTTGTTGTAATCAAGGTTTAAATATGTTTAAAAATCATATTAATATCAATAGACCAAATCTCACATCAAATAAAGTTATTGATAAAATTGTTAGAATATTGAAAAAATATTTCTTATCAAATCAAAGATTTTTAAAACAAAAGACTAATACAATAAGAAGAAATATTACTATGATTGATAATAATAATAACAACATCAATGATAATGATAACAATTATAATTTAGTACTTGATATCGCTTGTCTAACAACAATTTTCAAATTATTTGCACATTATCAACCACCAAATTTTGATAATTTTGATTCTGATCCATTTTTATCTTACCTTAAATTAAAATTTTACTCATTTGATAGACAATTAAGAATATTAACAATAAGAAATTTTTCAATCATTTTTAATTCAAATTCTGAAAAGACTCAATTAATAATTTATGATTTATTAGAAGGTGTAAATTTTTTAGAAACTCCTTATCTTGCAGAATCAACTTGTTCTTGTTGGGCTTTAATAGCTATTGGCTTAGAAGGTGATGAATTAAATTCAATTCTTTGGAAATTAATAAATTTATTAAACTCTTCAAATAATACTGTTTCAAGTATGGCTGTCCATGAGTTAAGAATGATTGCAAAATCAAAAAATATTTTAACTTGGAAATTATTATTACCAATTATGGATAAATTATGTCAAATGATTGCCAAAGGTTTAGATACAAATGATAAAACTGGCGCTAAAATTGCTTCATTAACTGGTATTAATGTTAAATTAATTATGGAAAGATATTTGAAATTTATTATACCCCATTATCTAACAGATTATAAATCAAATGTTATTTTAAAAGTTGCAAAATTATTAGAAAGACCTGTTCATGACCTTGTTTTTAATACTTTTAACTATTGTATGGCTGAATTATCAATGAAACAAGGTATGAATAGACCTCAAGTTAATAGTATTTTGAATAACATTGTACCCAAATTGAAATATAGAGATATCAATGGTGATAATTCAAAATTAGTTGAACAAGTTTGGATTGTTTTAAATAAATATCAAAGAAATAAAGATGAAGCTGTGATTGAAAGAGCTATTACATTTTTAATGGAAATGAAGGATGAAACTCCTTTAACTATGAAACATTTCTTCAAAAAAAATATTTTAGCAGTGGTTCAACAATTTTCAATGGCAATTTTAAGTACTGAAGGTAAAACAAGTTATAATGAAAAGAGACAAGCTTTAAATGCAATTGAATTTACAATTATGTTTTCAGGTTCTGTTATTGTTTCTGCATTACCACAAATGTTAACATGTTTTCAAGTCGCTCTTAAAGTTGAAATATTAAGACCTCAAGCTTTAAGATGTTGGAGAGTATTAGTTGAAAAATTAGAAGAAATTCATTTAAATACTTTAGTTGATTTAACTGTTGCTGTTATGCTACAAGAATGGATAAATTTTGATGATGAATGTAAAATTGAAGCAAAGAGAATTATAAACTCTTTATTTGATAAATCTGATTCTTTTAAAGCTAAACATACTCAATCATATTTTTCATTATCTGGTAATATTGAACTTTTAGAAATTTATTCCAAGTTCAAGAAATCAGAACAACAAAATATGCTATTAAAGGATATAACTGTTAGATGCAGTAATGATAATAAATATGTTGTTAAACAAGCTCTATATGATTTAGAAAGATATTTGAAACAGTATACCAGAGAGTTTTATAAGAATACTTTAAAGAGAAAAAAAGCACATGTCATTATATCAAAACTTTTAAGTGCTTTATTAACTATGATTTATAAATTCAAATCTGATGATGATATCTGTATGAATTCATCCAAATGTTTAGGTCTTATTGGTGCCATTGATCCAACCAAATATGATGCTGAAAAGCAAACAACTCAGATGATCACACCAAGTGATTTTGAAGATGAAAGAGAGAGACTGAGATTTATTTTACATTTCTTAAATAATTTTTTGGTTCCAGCCTTTTGGACTGCTTCAAATCCAGAATTACAATTGTTTTTAGCCTTTACAATGCAAGAATATTTGAAATATTTAAACATTGATGAATCAAATACTGATGAATCTGTTGATCTTGCTAATAAGTCACCACTTTGGTTACAATTAAGTGATACTTCCAAATCTGTTTTAACACCTTTAGTTACTTCAAAGTATTCAGCTAAAACTGGTACACATAGAAGATCTGAGTATCCAATTTATAATTGTTCAATTGACCATTCTAAATGGTTAAGATCATGGACTGCTGATTTATTGGATAGAATTAAAAAGGGATCCAAGACTCATGATGTTTTTGTTAACTGTAGTTATATCATTAGAAGAGGTGATATTTCATTTGCTTCATTATTACTTCCATATTTGGCTTTAAATATTGTTAGAGTTGGTAAAGATTCAGAAGTTAAATTAATTCTTACAGAAGTTTTAACAGTTTTGAAAACAAATTTTGAATCTGTTCAAAATCTTGAAGCTGAAAATTTAAAACTTTGTTATGAATCAGTTTTCAATCTTTTAGATTATTTTAGAAAATGGATCTTTTCAAGAAAGCAATTGTTGAAAAGAGCTGGTATCAAAGGTACAGATGAAGGCATTGCTAGGGCGTCTAGTCTTTTAGAAATGATTCCCCAAACGTTAATGGCTAAAAGATCTTTTCAATCAAATTCTCCAGAGAGAGCTCTTCTATATATGGAACAATGTTATCGCTCAGGAAAACAAGAAGAGTATGGTGATTATGTATCTGCCTTACAACAAATGTATTCTAATATTGGTGATATTGATTCTCTAAATGGTGTTTTAAAACAATTTTCTACTAAGAACTTAAATGATAGAATAACTGAATTAGAGTATAGTGAAAATTGGAAAATGGCTGAAGATTGTTTAAGAGTTTTAGGTGAAGGTGAAAATGTCAGTGACAAAAATCTTAATACAGATACTAGATTATTGAACTCACTTTTCACACATAATTTATATGACCAAACATTAGATAAATTAAATTCACTATTAGAAATTGATGGAAGACCATTAAATAAAGAATGGGCAAATATTGCTGTTGAATCTTCTTTATATGCTGGTAGACTTGATACTTTAAAAGATTGGATATATAAAATTGAAACTACACCTGATCTTGTTGATAACACAGTTCTAATCAACTATCATATTGGTAAAGCCTTATTACGTTGGAAAGATGGTGATTTAATTGGATTTACATCATCATTTGATAATGCTTACAAATTAATTGGTAATAGATTAAGTTTAAACAGACATATTTCATTAAAATCTAATAGGGATTTATTGATTTTATTGCATTCATTATCTGATATTAACAGTATTGCTTTATCTAAAAGTTCTATTGAATTCAGTAATACTAGAATTAATCTTGATGTTAGAACTTGTCATATAGGTAATGAATTTAAAGCTAATTGGCTTATTAGTTCAATGAGAAGATTAGCTGATGGAATCTCTGGTAAAGATTATAATATGAATGATATAGCTGATGGTTGGATCTATTCCTCTATGATTTCAAGGAAACAGCATCGCCTTGATTTAGCTGTTTTATCAGTAATGAATGGGTTGAAATTAAGTAGTACACCTTCTACAGAATTAGAATATGCTGAAATTTTATGGGAACAAGGTAATCATTCAAGAGCACTGAAATTGATTGAAGATTTAAGAAATGTTACAATGGATAAAAAATCCAATGTGGTTGTTAATAAGAGAGAAATTGCAACAATTCAATTGAAATTTACAGAATGGTTAGATACTTCAAATGATGGTAGTTCAAAAAAGATTATTGAAGAATATTTGAAAGCTTCTCAAATTGATCCAAGTTGGGAAAAACCATATTATGCGCTTGGTAAATATTACAACAAATTATTAGATATTAGATCTTCTCCAGGTACTGAAATCATAAATCTTTCAAACTTTAATGGTGATCTTGAACTTAAAACTGTTAAATATTATATTGATGCTTTAAGATGTGGTTATGATTATTTATATGAAGCTTTGCCCAAAATCATTACAGTTTGGTTAGATTTTTCTGCAAATGTTGCTGTTATTCCAGCTGGTATATCTGATAATACAAGCACAAGATTATTAGCTGAAAGAAAATCAAAACTTCATGAATTACATCAAATTATCGATAAAGCTACTGAAAAAATCCCAAAATATTTTTGGTATACAGTATTTTCACAACTATTATCAAGATTTTTACATTCAAACAAAACGACATCTGCTTTAATAATTAAAATCACTCAACTTGTTCTAATTCAGTATCCATCTCACGCGTTATGGTCGGTATTAGCTCAATTTAAATCAACACAAAATGATAGATCTAAAAAGGCACAAAAGATTATTGAAGGATTTTTATCAGTTAAAGAAACACCATCTGGTCCACCTGATAAATTATTCAATGAATCAAAGAGATTATTTAATGAATTAATTTCAGTTTCATCTAAAAAGTTAGGTAAAGTTGTTGGTCCATTATCATTAAAGACAGATTTTGATTTTAATCATAGTTCAACAAAGAATTGTCCATTAGTTGTACCTGTTAAAACAAATTTTGAAATCACTTTACCATCATCAGCTGAATCAATGAAATATCATAATCCATTCCCATCAACTTCAAGTGTTACAATCCAAAGTTTTGAAAATAGAGTTGATGTTTTATCATCAATGCAACAACCAAGAAAATTAACAGTTAGAGGTTCAGATGGTTATTTATATTTTATTTTATGTAAACCTAATGATGATTTACGTAAAGATGCAAAATTAATGGAATTTACTACAACTGTTGATAGACTATTGAAGAAAGATTTTGAATCTGAACAAAGAAATTTGAGTATAAAGACATATACTGTTATTCCATTGAATGAAAACTATGGTATTATTGAATGGGTTGTTAATTCAAGAACAATGAGAGATATTATTAGAACTCATTATAATAATATCAATAAGCATTTAGATTTATCAGGAATTAAAAAAGTTTTAGAAAGAGATTGTGAAGTTTCTGAAAAGGCTGAATTATTTAAGACAAATATTTTAGATAAATATCCACCAGTTTTATATCAATGGTTTATTGAAAATTTCCCAGATCCAAATTCTTGGTATGATGCAAGAAATAATTATGTTAGAACAACTGCTGTTATGTCAATGGTTGGACATATGTTAGGTCTTGGTGATAGACATGGTGAGAATATTTTATTCAATGAAAAAGATGGGGGTGTTTTACATGTGGATTTTGATTGTTTATTTGATAAAGGTATGACATTAGCAGTTCCTGAAAGAGTCCCATTTAGATTAACAGCTAATATGATTGATGCTTTTGGTATTACTGGAGTTGAAGGACCATTTAGAAAATCTTGTGAAGTTACATTACATTTATTAAGATCTAATGAAAATATGTTGATGAATATTTTGGAAAGTTTCTTATATGATCCAATTATGGATTGGTCAGGAAGAAGATCCAAAACACCTGATGCTACACCACAAGCTGCATTAGCTACAATTAGAAGAAAGCTTAGAGGTATTTTAGATAAAGAAGGCTTACCTGTTAGTGTTCAAGGTCAAGCAGAATATTTAATTCAACAAGCTTCATCAGTTGAAAATTTATGTCAAATGTATATCGGTTGGATGGCTTTTTGGTAGGATTTACAACACTTATTTATTTTTTTTACATATTAAAAAGATATAACTAGTCATTAATATTACATATTTGTTTTGAATAATTATATGTATAAACTTTCATTTTTGGCTTGTATTATTAATAATTATGTTATAATTCATCTTTAACCTTTTCTTCATTTAAATTTTTTACTTGTTCATCAGAAATATTGGCAGCAGCAGAGATGGCTACAGAAGCAGCAACAACGGCATCACTGGAGATATGAATTGGACTAATAGTTTCTTTTTCCTCTGGACTATTAACTTTGGTCAACACTACAGGTGATGGAGGTTTTCTTGATGGTAATGCAGGAGGAGGAGGTTTTCTAATCGATTTACTTGTTTTTAAAGTCTCTGATGAATTAAGATCCAATAAAGGTTTTTCCAAATCTGGTGTCAATGGAGATTCAACAGTATTTATAGCTGATGGCACGTGATTTGATCTTGGTGGTAATAATGGAGGTGGAACAGTATGGATAGTTTTAGCAGATGATGAAGATGCAACTTCTTCCAATGATTCTCTTCTTTCTTCTTCTCTTTGTGAAGTTTTAAGGACTGGTTTTCTCTTTGGATAATTGATTTTAGAAATTGAATCAACTGGTGATGATTCCATTGGTAAGAAATTTGAATGTGGAGAATTAGAATATACTGGAGGAGCATGAGATTCATGATGAGGATGAGGATGATGATATGAATCAGTTGGTGAATTAGGTAATGTCATATCAGGAATTTTGGAAGGTGGAACATGTCTTGCATTACTTGGATTACCTTCATCAGGCATTAATGTATTTATACCATAAAGAAATTCAGGTGGGAAATTTTGAGCAGGTGGAGCAGATTTTTTTCTTGATTTAGTCGATTCAGTTAAAGAATCATCAGCTGGAGAATCAACTGATGAACCATCACCCAATATTGAAGTTTCATGATTTGATGATAATAAAGAAGCTGATGATGAAGTTGTAAAATTGTTGGAGACTGTAGTTGTTGTTGATGTTGTTATACTACCATCTGTAGTAGTAGTTGTAGTGACACCATTTGCAGTTGAGGTTGAAGTTGAAGATGTTGTTGAATTTGAAATTAATGGATCAATACCTGTTGATTTTGTACGAGATCTTCTATTTTGAATCATTTCTGGTGGTATATAATCTTTTGAGTTTGAATTTGTACCTGATCTTAATAATCCATTTGAACTATTTCTATTCTTTTCATACCATCTACCAATTTTTTTAATTGAATTTGATAAAGTCTTTTTTGATGCTGATGCTTCCTCTGATAAAATTTGCATTGTACTTGATTTACTTATTGGTTTTGATTTCATTAGTGATGAAGAATGTCTATCTTCATTAATAGCAGAATTCAATAATTCATCATCATCATCTTCAAAAATATAATCTTCTTCTAAATCATCATCATTATTATTATTATTAAAAGTAGAAACACTATTTGATGAATTTGGTTTAACATAAGAACCATTTGATAAGAATTGATCTTGTGAGACTGCAATTGAAGCAGTTGATTTTTTAGAATTTAAGATGTTGGAATTTGTTGCAGATTGAGAACCTAAAGATTTAATAGTATTTCTTGATCTTGTTGAAATTGAATCATTTGTATTTGAGTCAATACCAGTTGATCTAATTGAAGCATCAATTTTATTTAATGAATCTAAATTTTCAGAATTTTCAACATTTGTTGTATCTTCACCAATATCACCATTATTTTCATTAATAGTAGATTTTTCCTTTTGTGGTCTATTTGAAATATCCCAAATCCCACCTCTATATAATTCATCAGAAGTATCAAAGAAAGCTAAATCTTCCCAATAAGGTTCAACTAATGAATCCTTTATTGAATCTCTAAATTTATTTTCAATTGCCTTTGTAATCATACTATAAGTGATTTGTCTTTGAGATACAACAGGTTCGATTGTCATTTCTAAATCTGGCATTGATTCAAAAGTATACCATAATCTATTTGATGGAGGAGGTTTCATCATTATAATTAAAGGACCTGATAATTTATCTATTGTAATAGCTAATAATATATCAACTTCTCTTGTTTTAAAATGTGAACTAAAATTTAAATTTGCTTTTGTTGCAACTTGAAAAGAAATTTTACCATTATATTGGAAATTTGTTGTTATTTTAAGTTTACCATTAGGATTTAATTCTTTTAATTTTGGGAAACTTAAAAATGGAGCAGAATTACCAACATTAATTTTTTTAACTCTAAAATCTTCTAAAAAACCTGGTTTATTAATTTTACTTAATTTTTTTAATAATTTTGTTCTTATAAAATTTTCAAAAAAATCAGTTGATTGTAAAGAAAGGAATAAACGACCAATTAAAGCATTAAGCCAACGAGTTTGTAATTGACCTTCTGAAGAATGTAAAGTTTGAATTAAATTAATCATATCTTTAGTTTTAAAATGTAAAGTATTTGCATAAATTAAAGGATTTAATAAGTCTAATTCATTATTATATTTAATATAATTTTCATTTTTTGTTGCTTTAATTAATTCAAAATACCAATCTTCTTTTTCAAAATTTGTATCACAATAAATGAAAAATCCCATTTGTTTTGGAGGTATTATACCAGTTTGTAACATATCTAAAGTTGATTGAAGATTATTTGTTGTTGTTTGATCATTTAATGAAATTGAAGAAGCAGAAGTTGGATGTAAATCAATATTTGAATTAGTTTCTTTTTTCAAAATTAGGATACAACTTCTCTTTGTAAATAATTCACCATCTTTTAAACCTCTTGGCCAAATAACGACACAATAATTTGATAAAACAATTACATGTTGAACATCTTGTCTATTTTCATCTTTATAAAGAAATAAATTTCCATGTCTTAAAACTGCATAAAATCTATTTTTTCTTCTTACATTTTTCTTAATTTGAGAATCAGTATTATTAGTCTTTATTGAATTATTATTATTATTTTGATCATTAACATCATAATCATCAGTCATATTTTTTTTATCCTTTTTAATCATTTTATAAAGAGAAGTATAAGCAGATTTTGTTTCTGAAACATCTTTTGAATCTTTAACATCATTACTATTTATGAAACGATGAAATTCTCTAGTTACAGTAATCCAACCTTCTTTAAAAGCTTTAACACCAGTTGTTTCTAATTCTTCTAATTGTGTCATTTTTAAATTTTTGAATTCATTTGAATCAAGATCAGATAAACAATCATCATCTTTTTCTTTAAAAATGGGTAATGTTTTGGAAGATATGTAGATGAATGCTATTATTACAAATATTGGCAAAGTTAAACCACCTATTAGATAAGTTATAAACAAAGTTTTTAAAGACATTTTAGATTGTGAAAAGTGATAGGAAATCAACTGATTTAAAAGGAGAAATCAATGAAAAGAGTAGTGTGTAGGATTTGAAGTTTTGTGAACGAATCAATTGAGGTTTGTAGAATTGATATAACTGTAGTTAAGTAATTGAAGTATACTATAAGCAAATAGAAGTAAAGATTAGAACATTAATTCAATTGATTTAGGTGTCAACTATTTTGTTGTTGTAAGCAGATTTTTTTCTTAGCAAAAAAATAAATAAATAAATAAAAAAAACAATCACGTGAATTCATAGGGCTGATTTAGGGCATAATTTGAGACCAGATCAGGAAATTTCCCTTTTTGGCTAAATTGGAATTTGGAAGAAAAGAAAAAAAAAAACAGCCAATAAAAATTAGCGATGTTTTATTATTAATTTTGAGAGAGAATGCAGAGAGAGATTAAACAAAAGTTAGAGAATGTAGATTGTGGAATGTAAACAGAGTTATGGTTGGTTGGTATATTATGAACTACTTACTGCTGCTAACTACTGAAGAACCACATACATCAACATCAAGAGCAATTACACTTTATCTAATCAGAACAATAATGCTTAAACCAAGCCCAGAGCACATTCATTGTTAGAAATTTTTTTAATAACTGGAAGGAGATGTGAGTAGAATGAAGTTTTTTTGCTTAAATTATTTGAATTGTAGACTGTATTTTCTTGTTTTCTCGTTTTATGCCTAGATCTCTAAGCTTTAGACATAGAGAAAGTTTTTGCTTTGTTGCATATCACAATTAGCCTGAAGTTCAAAGCCTTTGTGTTGAAATATGGAGTGTTTGATGAAAGTGAAGATGATGAGATCTAATTAGTGTTAGCATCTGTCAGTTTAAACAGTAAACATAATTAACACTATTTGTAAACAGAGCAACACTCCTTTCTGTTTTTACATTCCATTCTCTCCTTAAATTTTTAATACCCACAGTTTCCTTGAACACTTTTCGACATTTGAGATCTTTACAATTTAGCTAATTAAACAAAAGAAAATCATACTATAACCAAATAACCACTACATTACTACACTACCTAACTACCCATTAAACAACCAACCAAAGATATACAAAAAAAAAAAAAAAAACTAAACTAAATTTCAAAACTAACCAATGAAATTCAAAATCTATTTTAATCTCTATTTGAAAAAAGAAAAAGATTTTATTAATAGAACTATATTAAATTTATTTTCTTATAAGATCGTCACATTAAAAAAAATTTTTTTAAAGTATAAATTAATTGAAATTTCTCTTTTGAATTTTCCTTTCTTTTCTTCTTAATTAAATTCAAATTCAAATTCAAATTCAAATTCAAATTCAAATTCAAATTCAAATAATTACATTCGCTATGCAATTTTCAACTGTTTTATTAACTTTAGTCGCCACTGCTTTCGCTGACGTTGTCTCTCAAATCTCAGATGGTCAAATCCAAGCTACCACTTCAACCTCTGAATCCACTTCAACCGTTCAAGTTGTTTCTCAAATTACTGATGGTCAAATCCAAGCTTCAACTACTACTGAGGCTTCAACTAGTACTGAAGCTTCAACTTCAACTGTCCAAGTTGTCTCTCAAATCACTGATGGTCAAGTTCAAGCCACTGTTGCCACTTATGAAGGTGCTGCTAACAGATTAAACGTTGCTGGTGTTGCTGGTTTAGCTGCAGCTGCTTTATTATTATAAGTTTGATACTTATAGTTTAAAATTATAATCCTCCCCCTCCCCCCCCCCAAATTTCTTTCAACTAATTTAATTCAATTCAATTATTTTTTTTTTTTTCTTTTTTTACTTTTACTTTTAAATATCATTTTTAATCTTTTCTTAATTTTTAATATTTAATTATTTAAATTCTATTCTTGTATTTATAGTGCTAAAAAAAAGGGTAAATGTAATAATTTTATTTATTTAATTAAATAATAGCAAGATATTATAAATGAAATTTTTAATTTAATTTTAAACACAAGTTGTAGATTTCACATTTAATTGTAATCTCTACTATATCAAATGTACTAAATAATATACCTAATTAGATAATATGTAAAAATTAAAATAATTGACACAATTAATTAAAGGTACAGTTATTGTTAATAACACTATTAGGCTTACTTCACCAGATTCAACTAGACTAATCATCCTCGGAATTCAGTAAACAATTTTTGTTAAGGGACACATTCTTGGTCGGATCTTGATTTTTGTTGTTGTCTACTTCACTATTATAATATTAATATCAACTATTTCTGGTTTTTCGACATCAATTGCATGGTGGTCAATCAAGCTGCTACTATTCCCATGGAGTATGAAAGGGGTATATGACTATTGACTAGTGAAATTTGAGAATAAGGTAGATTGTTGGTGACTTTCTCTCCATCTAGATTAGCTGATGTACCACTGCATCTACATGAAATTTTTGTCTTTTTCCTTTCGTTTGGAATTAACTTTAATGTGTTACGTTTTAAATACATAAAACAAGGTTATTTTGATAATTTTTACACTGGAGGATATTTCTTTTGTAATATAAATTTTAGAGATAATCTTGATTTCATTAATGGCTTTAATTTTTAATTATTACTTTTTATAAAAAAGTAATACCTAAACAAATAAGGAATACAAGAAGTTTTATTATTATCAATACATGAAACAATTATATTGATGGTATTTGAACTCCATAAGGTATCTTATAACCCCCCCCCCTTTTCAAACAACAAATATATGGTTTTGCTTTATTTAAAATTTATTGTAGATCTTATTGACACGTGAAAATATTTGGCAGAATTCCTATATAATATAAAAATTTTTTAAAAGATTCTCTTGATTTCCTTTCAAGTAAAAAATTATTTCTAAGATATCTGTTGTTATTAGGAACCATTTGTATCTTGGATATGGGGTTTTGAATTTTTTTTCTTGAAAAATGTCATATGTGAAATTAATCAATAATACATTTTCTAATACTTTTTGATGGAAGTGTATGAATATTTTAAATTTAAATTTAAATTTAAATTTAAAACACTTTTCTATTGGAACTATTTGTAACTAATAAATTAATTATAAAATAGTTATGGACTTTTATTGATAGATGAAATAATTTATATTTGATATTCTTGTATACAGTTAATAAATATCATCTTTCAGTAGTTGAATTCAAATTGTAGTTCTAATTTTTTCTTCTTCTTCATCATCATCATCAACAATAAAGAAAAAAAGAAAATTTTTAAGAGTAAATTAAAAACAAAGAAACTTTTGAATAAAATTAAACAAAATAAAAATATTCAAATGGATAAAGAAATAGATCGTGATAGTTCAAAATCACATCATTCAAGTCATCGTAGTAGTCATAGTCATAGTCATAGATCACATTCAAGCTCTCTTCGTCATTTATCATCACATTCACATTCACGTTCAAGTCATGATAGAGATGGATATAGAAGCAGTAGGGAAAGAGATCATAGAAGCAGTAGGGAAAGAGATCATAGAAGAAGTGATAGAGATCACTCTCACTCTTCAAGATATCATAGTAATGATGATAAACACCATTATAGAGTAGATCATCATAAACATTCTTCTTCTTCTCATAATAGTAGGAGTAAGTCTGAAAGAGATTATAGAGATCGTGAAAAGGTAAAAAAGATAGATGAAAATGAAGATGATGGATATGAATGGGTTGATAGTAAATCAAATGCTAAAGATGCTAATCAAACTCAAGCTCAACTATTAAGATCAAAATTATTAAACCCTACAACTTTGCAAAATGATGAGATAACGCCTTCTGAATCATCATCATCAATAAAAACGGATATACAAATAAAGAAACCACAAACTTTAGAAGAACAAGATAATATGACAATAGAGGAAATGTATAAACAAGAAAAGGCCACTTCAAGAAATCCTCATAATTATAACAAAGAATCAATTAATGCAATTATAAAAGATAAACAATTTAAAACAGATTTAGATTATCAAGATGAAAATTCATCAAAATTATCACAATATTTAAAATCTGGTAAAATTGATATAAAACAAATTAATTCAAATCCATCATCACATATCAATAAATTAACTAAATCATTAGAGAATTGTCCATTATGTTTAGAAAATGAAAAAATTTCTTGTGATGTTTTAAGTATATCAGATCATGTTTTATTAACAATTCCACCAAGGGATCAAACATTAATTGAAAATACTATATGGATTGTACCAATTCAACATAGAAAAAATTCATTAAATTGTGATTTAAATGATGAATTTGAAGAAATTTCAAAATATATGATTTCAATAACAAAATTTTATTATAATGAATTTGGTAAATCAGTTTTATTTTATGAAAATTCAATTAATAAATTTAATCATTTTAAAATTATTGCAATTCCAATTCCATTAGAATTAACAAAGACTGATTCAATAACAGGATATTTTAAACAAGCTATAATTGAACAATCTTTACAAAATACTTTTGATTTAAATCAAAGATCAACAAATTCAATAATTTTAAATACTATTGAAACATCATATCAAAACTTAATCCCTAAAGAAGCACCATTTTTTCATATTTGGACAAATTTAAAAGGTGGTATTGGTCATATTATTGAAAATAATTTTAATGATCAAAACATTGATTCAGATGGTTCAAATAATAATTGGCCTAAAAATGATGAATTTGCAAGAAGTGTTTTAATTGGAATTTTTAATCTTGATCCATTCTTAATTAAAGTTAAGAATAATAAATTAAGATTTGAAAAAAATGATACAAGAATTGTTAAAATGACTGATAAATTTATTAAATATGATTGGACAATGGATGAATAAACTACAAAAAATGTTTAAAAGATTAAAATATTTGTATAATTTCTATATTCATGATAAAATTTAATCAAATAAAGAAAAATAAAAAAAATTGTAAAAAAAAAAAAAGCTAAAAAAATTAATAAAAAACTCTATATGCAAAATAATAATAATAATAATAATAACAATAATAAGTTTCTAGTTTTTATATCTAGTAAACATTAATGATTGTTTTATGATTTTTCAATAAATCCTGTAACTAAATCACCACCAAAATTTAAGATTTCATTAAAAATTGCTTCTTTATTAATAGTAATTTCGTCTTTACCAATTGGTTTAAAATTATAACCTGTTTGAACTTTAAATTTATTTGATGATTTATTAATAACATTTGGTAAGAATAAACCTGTAATAACATTTTCACCAAATTCATTAATTTGATATTTATGATATGAAAAAATAATACTTGTTTGAAATTTTAAATTTAATTCTTCAACAAATTTTAAAATTGGATTAAATTTATTAATAATTTCAATTGATTCTTCTGGGAATTTACCATCACCATTATTAATTAAATTTTTAAAATTTTTGGAAACATTATTTAAAACACCTGATGAAATATCTAATGGATTTGTTTTTAATCTAATAACAAAATCATAATCATTTAATGATGGTGTAAACAATAATTTAATTGTATCTTGTTTTAATCCAGTTGTATTAATTAATTGAACAGCAACTCTTGATAATGCAGTTAATCTTGTAGCAATTGGTAATGAAATATCATTTGTCCATAAAATACCTGATGGATCAATTCTTGAACCAATAAAAAATTGTAATTTTAAACCATTTGGATCTTGTTTTCTAATTGAATCAAAGTTTGATTTAATTTCTTGATATGATTGAA
>JAJMKZ010000469.1:0-19422 GCA_030564005.1 Ruyongia tratensis | reverse complement strand
GAAATTCAGGTTCCTTCATCAAGTATGAGGATGATTCAGAGATTAGCTCATCTGTGGGTATCAATTTTGATTATTTTGGCAAATTGTCTTTCAAATTTAATCACATTTATTGTGTTAAACTTTGTTACAATCCCAACTTTGACAGCGGTATCGGTGAAAGAGATCAGGTTATTGTCTTTCAATCCAAGGCTGATAAATTTGATTCTTCACCGTTAGCAGAAAACTGTCTTCATCATAATCGTCAAATCCAAGAATCTACCAATTCCTGGGGTCATAAGCAAACCATACTTGAAGCTGGAATGAGATCTTCTGAAACTTTAGATTATGTTATGGGATTTATTGATGATGTTATAAGTTTACAATCACATTTAAGACAGGTTTGGTTGCATTCTGAAATTTTGGCTAAGCATATGAAGCGTTGGAATCCCAAAACATTCACTTTAACTATCCCTAGTGGTTTAATAGGAGAATCAAATCATAGTATAGAAGAACTTAAAACCATTTTTGCTGGCATCAAGTTTCCTAAAGTAATGAATATTGTTTCAAATGTGTTGAATGAAGTTTTTCTATTTGAACTTGATAAAATAACCAAGATTTTTGATAAGCATACTCATCACCTCTTTTTAACCACTTCTGCCTTTGATAACCAAAGTTTGAAATTAGTTGATAATAAAAATATATTAAGTTATATTCACTGCTTAGATTTGGAACGAATAGATTTTAACTGGGGTCTCTCTGAGAACAATAATGATTCGAACAGGTCAACAGTCTGTTATAATTTCAATGAGAATGAAAGTCAATGGCAAGCTTTAACAGATTTATTTATATATCATTTTGAAAATATTCATATCAATGAAGATTCAATTGCTGGTCTCTCTAATCAAGATATTACTTGTAATATTGAATTCAATTTTGATAATCGTTATCTCAAAACTTTAGATGCTCATAAAAAGCCTATAACAATTGGTTTATCAAATAGATTGAGGTTCATAGTAGCAGACGGTTATGAATCATATCAACGTCTTAGTCACTATAGATCACCAAGAGTGTTTTTAAAAGGTAAGTCAAAGCTTTCTAAAAGAAAGAACCCAGATCTTATGTTTGATCAGGATACAATGCTTCAGATGTTAATAAGCGGGTTTGACATAGAAGATAGAATTAAGGGTTTCAGTAGATCTTGTGTAAAGGGAGAAGAGGGTGGCTATTATGTTTATTAATGATTATTTTGTACAAAGCTCTTTTATTTTCTAAAAACTTAACAATGTCTAAAATTGAAATATTCGTAGCACTTCTCTTTGGGAAGCGTAGTATTTCACTTTGATATGGCGATAAAATCGAGCTATTTCTGTTTTAATATTAGTAGAGATAATAATAAATTAAGATATAAATGTATTTTTTTGATTCTTAAAAGATACAAATCGATTCAAACATGTAATCGTAGTTATACGCAGTCTAATCGATAAGAATCATTAATGCTACCAACTAGAGCCAACTCAAACATTCGGTCTTTTTTAAAATATCTTATTGTTGCCATTGAAGTGATCAATAAACACAATATCGATAAGCAATTGTAACTTATCTATTATTAATACTCTCTTATAACTACTAATCCATTGTACTATTCTAACAAAATCATTGTTATACTGTGATAGTATTTGGATCAAAAGTACACAAACAATAGTTCCCTAATGGCAGATGTGTCAATAAGCACTGCTTATTGTTCTACAGTTTTGTGGAGTGGAATAAACCTAATGTTGATTTTGTAAACTTTACACAAAAAAACTGAAGAAAGCGGTTATATAAATTCATTACAAAGTTATCATGAATTGTTTCTTTGATTTTCCTTTTACCTTTTGAAACTACACAGACATTCTTTTCAATTAGAGATATCATCCACAAGACATTCGTTTCAACAAGATAATCTATTTCACATAAATATTAACCTTAGCAAATTCAAAATTGAAGTGATTATATTTGAAAATTTGAAAGGTTAAATTAGCAAATTAAAAGATTTATAATACAACTAATTCTTCATCCAATCAAAAACATATTCATTAATTGTTTATAAAACAAACTTTAAGCAGTTTTGTTCTTTAAAAATTTTTGAATATTGTATTTTTCTTTTTGATTTAGTCTTTGTTAACTTTATTATTTCAAATTAAAGGTTTTTTTTTTCTTTAACAGTTTCCATCATTATCTTTTCTCTGTTTTTTATTTGGCAGTTGGTTTTACTTTAGCCCAATTTTTGTTTTAATAGACTAAAGTTATAAAAAAAAATGATTCATCAATCTAGATCCATTAAAGCTGAATTTAAAGCTGAATCTAAAGAAAGAGCAAATACTAAACCCAAGAAAGAGACAACATGGTTCAATAAGAGACCTAATCATAATGATACATCACCTAAAAATGATAAGAAAAAGGATCAGAAAAAAGATCAGAAAAAAGATACCAAAAAGAATAACAAAAAGAACAAAAAGAAAATCAAAAAGAAGAAAAAGAATAACAGAAATGATAACAAAAATTATGAAAAAGAAGGTAATGATCCTGGAGAGGATAATAAACAGCAATTAACATGTATTGATATTAAGCAAAAAAATAAAGAAGCAAAGGCTGATATTAATTTACCAACTATCATCAAACCGTTTGGTGGTAAAGTATTTAGATTCTTTTATGGTTCAAGAAATTGTGGTTATAGCTATGAAGTCAAAAATATAAAGCAGATGCTATCCTATATGGTTACTATGAATTATTCTCACAATTATAACTCAAATAATAATTCAAGAAATCTAACTGGAAAAAATACACCTATAGATATACGTACACCACTTAAGATTTCAATACGTTAGTTAAGATGATTATATTTAACAATTTACATTGGTGATTAAACTAATCAAAATGGTTTATTAATGGAAGACTTGAGTTCTTACTTCTTATAATATTATTAATCAATTGATGATATGAATTTAATGATGATATCAATTGATAATATATGATTTAAATATTATTGGGATACAAAAATAAATATATATTGTAGAACCGCAGCATGTGCTGTTCAGAACAAGCTTACCTTACTGAACTATTATAGAAACATTATACCCTTTAATTTTATGAACTTCAGTAAATCATCATTAATGATTATCTTTCCTAAAACATAATTTGAAAATAATATGTGATATATTTGTGGAATCACAACTTTTATACATTCAATCTAGAAACTGTAACGAATGAGTTGATTGGGAACAAACTATAACTTTGAATGCTATCTTACAATATCTGAAGAAATAAAGCTTGAAGAATTGAAGTTTGAACTCAAAAAAATACGATTGTGATAGCCAAATTTTTAATTTTGACTGTATTTTTGCCGCCGATGTAAAATAAAAATAATTTAGATAAAGTGAATTATGCGGGTAACGCCCTGGCTTATGTAATCCACTGTTTTCAAAAACAACCTATATTTCCAAAAGAGTAAAGGTTTAATTAGTAGTAAAGAAACTCAATTACTCTATTAACTGAACTTAAGATGCCACCGAAGAAGGGAGGTACTGGAAGAACAGGTAAGAGAAAGAGAAATGAAGAAGATGATAATGATGGTTATGCAATTGAAGAAGAGAATGATTTGCTGAATGCTATTGCTCCACCAAGACCATTCAAAGAAATTGATGGTTTACCTATTTCTTTGGATAGTCCTTCTTATAATGTCTTAAATAATGCTTTGTCTATGAAGGATAGTGGTGTTCTATATTCCTCATTGATGAGATCCAGGATTGCCTACTTGCGTGGTAATATATTTGAATTATATTGGGCAAAGAGCAGGACAAAACAAGATACTGATATTAATGCAAGAGATAAAATGAACAAGTTTACAGAATGTTCAATAACGTTAGGTCCTCACAATTATGAAATTAGATTGTTTATTTTGAAAGATGATGAAGTAGAAAAGAAAAGACAAGATCAAAAGGTTCAGAAAAAGTTGAAAAGAATAGAGTCTAAAAAAATTAGAGAAGAGAAAAAGAAACAGATACAGTTAAGGAAGAAGGAAAAGAAAAGGCTACAAACTGAAGCTGAAGCAAAAGCTAGAGGATTGCCTGTACCTGAAAATCCCGACAAACCAGCATATATAACAAATCCAGGTCAAGCACAAGGTGCTACCAATAATACCCAAGATAAATCAACAAGAAATGATATAAAAGAAAATATAGAAACTACAGATAATAATAAAGAAAAAACTGATGATTCTAATAATAAAGAAGATGCTACAGAAAATACTAAGAAGGACGTAGGAGATGATAATGAAGATGATGATGAGGATGATGAAGATGATGAAGATGACGATGATACCAGTGATAGTGACGACGATGATGACGAAGATGATAGTGAAGATAATGAAAGCGAAGATGGTGAAGAGAATGAAGCAGATAAAAGCAAATCAGAAATAAAAAAAGACAAAGATGCAGAAGACGAAACTGAAAGTGAAAAAGTGAAAGCACCTCATGAGAAATCAGATACAGTCGAACCAGAATCAAAAGTCACGACTACTTCACCACCAAATTCAGTTTCATCTTCCAAAACAAAACCTCTTCCTCCTTTAAGAATTGTTAGAGACGAACCAGAACCTTTATCCAAGTCTGAATCAGGTATCTCAGACTCAAAGGAATTAGGAGAATCTTCAAAAAATATTGAAACCAAAAGTTCTATAAAATCAGAGCCATCAGCTACTAATCCTGCTACTTCACAGCAACCTCCAAAACCTCAACAAAGACCTCCCCCTCCTCAACAATCAACCACTGATTCTATGCAATCTATAGAAGGACAAATAATGATTGCGAATTTAAATGCTATGGCCCGTGTTGAACCTTCCTTAAATACACTAATGAAAATTGTTGCTACAGGTAATGCATCACAAGCACAAATCAAAGAATTTCAATTATATATTCAAAAAGCTAAAGCTATGGGTCCAAGTCCTTACTTCCAACAACAAATGTTATTACAACAGAGACAACAACAAACTAAAAAGTCACAAGTTAAAACTCCAAAACCACCAAAAGTTTCAAAAGTTCCAAAGGTTAAGAAAGAAAAGAAATTAAAACTTCCAAAAGATAAGAAGAAAAAGGATAAAATCCCAAAGAGTCAGCTATTAACTTCATTCCAAGAAATGTATTTACATGATGCAGAATTAGTTTTTGAATTTGTGGAAGCTGCTAATATTAGATATAGAATGCCAAAAGATTGTATAATTGAAAAATTAGATAATGGTGATGTCTTAATATCGTATTTGGTTATTCATAATAGAGATCAAATAAGGAAATGGAGAGAGAAAAATGCTGTTAGAATCCAAAAAGAAGAAGCAAGACTAAAATTACTAAAAGAAAAAGAGAAAGAAGGTACTGAAATTGAAAATAAAATTGAAGAAGTCATAGAGAAGAAGGAAGAACTAAAGTCTGAACCAATTACAGCAAGAAGAAGAGCAACTAGATCTAGAAATAAGGTTGATACCACACCATCTACTACAAACAATGAAGAAATAAAAACTGATGAGAATGCAAAATCAGAAGAGGATATAGTTGCTGGAAAGAAAAAACAAGAAGAAAAAGCGAAGGAAAAGTCAAAGGCTGAACAAAAGAAAGCTGCTGAAAAGGCCGCTGCTGATCAGGAACCTACACCATATTATTCATCTATAACATTTACTGTTTCCGGTGTTCCAAAGAGATTTATAGAATTGTTCTTAAACAGTTTTAGACCTGAAGAAGAAGTGCAAGAATATATGAAGAAAATTTTAAAAGAAGGTATAAGGGTTCCAAAATATCACCTTTGGTATTCAGTCGATGCATATGAAGATGAAGCTATGGCTGAAACTTTAAGAGAAGCATTATATTTGATTGAAAATCCACCAAAGGGTAAATATAGAAAAAAGGCATTGGAAGAAAACGCAGCTTTGGCTAAAGCTCAAGAAACTGGTGTTGTAGTAGGTGGTAGAGGTGGTAAAAGAATCAAGAGAGAATAATTAAACAATTGATGTTATTTTAAAATTACATTTTAAAAATCACAACTTGAATATATTGTAGATAAACACCAGTTAAACCAAATAAAAACATTACCTAAAGTAGTACCCAAAAATAATCATTGGATTATAACATAATTCATGATCATCACCACAATTAACCAATCATAAATTGATATTGTAAAACCTTACTTCTGAACATTGACCAACAACACTTGTAACAGGACAATAAGGACATTTGAAACTTGAACTCAAATTTCTACTAATCTTAATAAGAGCATTTTTACTGACAATATGGTTACAGCTTAATTTCATAGCAGGATTTTCCCTAGTCGTTTCTTCTTTAGAAACTGGACAAATAAATAAAGGATGTGATTTTAACATATCTGGTAATTCAATTTCAATTGGTAATTCATTAGTGGTTGTCCAGTTAAAGTTTTTACTAATCTTTATAAATTTAGCAAAAGTAGGTGTAGCTATTATACCAGCTAATAAAATCACAAACAAATTTGATTCACGTTCAAATCCATTAATCAGATAAAATTTCTTAATGAATAATGCAGATAGCTCTTGTAATGATAAAAGCTTTATGGGTTCACCCGTTAGTTCAACAAATCTTCTCTTTACATGTTGTTTAGTATCATCCATTAAATAATTCATCAATAATTTAGAAACATCAACCAATTTTTCATCACTGGAACCTGACTGTTGATTTAAAAATTTAGGAAAATTCTTTCTAGCATATCCTAAAGACTTCAACAACTCTTTTTCATTATAATATTCACAAAACTTTTGTTTATGTAAATTATATTCCAACTCATCTAATCTAGGATCATTTTTCTCTTTACACCAATTTATAGCATCTTCAAGTTCTCCATTTAATAAATTTGTACTGATTCGTCTCATTTCGCTAAACAAATTATCTTCAATATTTAATTCAGGTATTCTGCTTAAATGTTGATTAATTGCATTCATTATTTCATTTTCTTCTTCAGAGGAATCTGACATTTTATTTTGATATAAATCAGATAGTTCAAAATCATAAATCTCACTCAATGCATTTTTATTAAATTTATTTAAATTTGTATTGGTTTCTTTCAAATTTTTAAGGATTTTGGTATTAAAATAATCAACTTGTTCTTTTATAGCATTTCCAATATTGCTAGAAGTATGTAATCCTTTGGTATCATTTTGAATTGATAGCTTTAAATTTTCCAAATTAGATATGAAATCTGATGTTGTTTTCAATGAGTCTTGTAATAGTGATCCATTTTCAAATGCATTCAATTCAGCTTCAAATTGATCTAGTAACTCAGTCATATTGAATAATAGAGCACTTTGATATGAAACAATTTTTTATGTATGGGGATTGAAACTAAAATTAAAACACTGATTTAAAAATGTTCTATTTTAGCGCAGTATAAAAAGCGATTGGATATCTGATTTACTGAATCTGGTAAATTCTCTAGTATTTCAACAGTTGCTTCTATCTAATGCTCAGCTGCAATGCCTAAATATCAAGAACTAGAAGAACTTATAGAAATTTGTTGTTGAAAGTTATCTTGTAGCAGTGAGACCAGGGATTTTTTTGTTAGAGAGCAAAAAGTTTTTCACGTGATAATATCAAAATTTTTGTACTTTCGAATTTTCTTAAGTTTGAAAGAAACCAAAATAAATAGAGAAACGTTCCTATAATTTAAACCAGTTATACATATATTAACAATGGGTGAAAGTGAAATAAAGAAGAATATTGAGTCAGAAATTGATCCAACTTTAGTTAATTCTAAAAAAGATGTCAACTTTGCAGCTTCTGATAAAGATCTTAAATTCTACCCAGATAACCCAACTTCAACATACCACAAACAAAGATTTGCTGCTAAATTACCTTCACAATTCTATGATCCATGTGATGAAAGTTCTAAGATGAGTATGAGATGTTTGGAAGAAAATCAATATGATAAAAGCATGTGTTATGAATATTTTAAGGCTTACAGAGAATGTAAAAAGGAATGGTTAAACAATAGAAGACAAGCTCAACGTGATGGTGATGAAAGTTGGGCATAGAATATGAAATCCTAGTAGAGGCTAGAATTGTAAATAATTATAAAGCTTTCAAAGAAAAGGCAATGATATGCTACGCCAATATGTTTAGATTATAGAGTACTTTTTTTTTATTTAAAATTTGTAAATAAATGTTTTAATTTTAATGTTATGATAACTACAAATATTGTAAAAAATGAGTAAATAAAAATATCAAAATTAGTTACTAAACACTTCCAAAACTCCTAAACCTTTCTAAATACCAATAACAACCCTATATATTTATATTTAACCAATAACCTATGTAAATCTAATACTTGGTGAAACAAATCTATTCAAGTCCATTCTCATATTTACTACATTTCCTTGTTCATACTCAATATTTTTATGTATCTGCAGCATTGTTTTTTCTTGATTAAAAGCAGCTGCAACAATTTGTAAATTCCCAGTTTCTCTATCTATTGAACATAATATTGTTGAAACCCCTTCATCTGTGTATAAACCTGGTTTTGTATCTTCTAAAAATAATTTCATTAATATAAATCTTGATTGTAATTTATAAATGCAATCATCACAAACTAAAATTGGATGTAATCTAACAAATGGCATATCAGAAAATGGATTCAATAGTTTCCATTTAGACAATTGTCTTCTTGTAACACAATTATCATATATTGTTAAAAATGCTCTTGAATTATCTAATGCTTGTAAAGTTGAACTTCTATAACTATTATTTACAAAAGTTGAACTTTCAAATCTTAAATCATTTGTCTCAAAATCAACAATCTTTCCTGTAAACTTCAATGATGAAATATTTAGATCATTTAAATTATTTTCTACTGGTAAATCAGATAATTCGTGTGCTAACCATACTGTTAAGTCAGCCAATGTATCAAAATTAATGAAACCAGATACATAATGATCTTTATAATTAACATCAATAAAAGTAATTGACTTAGGAGCAAAGAAATCATTGGTACTATGCTCAGATTCGGAAGTTGAACTTGAGTTTCCTGATTGGGCATAAGGGTTATAAGTATTGAAAACAGAACCTGGTTTTAATATTGAAGATTCGCTAACTCTTATAACTTTAATTTTTGATTCAAGCTCATCTGCAATTTTTTCAGAATCATCAAACCTTCTCTTCTTTGGAAATTGTTTCTTATATTTTTTCATATTATCATAATCTTGACCTTTACTTTGTCTCTTTTGTAAAAATGAATCTAGAATTTTGTTAACATATGATGTTGTTCTTCTAACATCACTTGTATGAGTATTATGTCTGAAAAAACTTGAACCGAATTGGCTATTTCTACCAGATCTATTTCTTTCTTCGCCATGTAAACCCCTATCAGCAAATATAACTCTTCTGGTTATGATTTCATCATTATCATCATCTTCATTGTTATCATTTGATGGATGGCTTCCTATCAATGGTTCAGTATTATCTTGTGTAGGACTGCTATTAAGACTGACTTGAGATAACCTATTAATATCATTTAATTCAAATCTGTTATTTCTAGCATTAAGTCCAATTTCATTTCTTCCAGATGTACTCAGTGTATCTGTAATATTTAATCTTCCTCTATTCAGTTCATTCTGTTGATTTTGATAAATAGTATCAATTTCACTTGCTCTTATTAAACGGGATTCAGGTCTAATTCTCCCAACATGTCTTTGACGTACTAAGGGAGCAAAAGGTTCAATATTTGTTTGACTAAGGTTAAGATTGCTTATATTTCGAACTCTTGAATATGGCTGATTTGCTGATAATCTAGGAAGTGGAGCAACTGTAGGTTCAAGATATCTATCAATATTTCTTCTTGACCTATTGTTGAAAGAAACTCTTCTAAAACTATTACCAGGGTTTATACCTATCATGTCAATGGATGAGCTATCTGTATTATTTGAATCCAAGCGTTGATCTAGCTCTCTCGAATAATTGTCTGTATTGGTATTATTGCTAATAATACGCCTAGCTATAGTTGATCTTGAATAAGGTGGTAAAACTCTTTGTAATCTTGTTGATTCTAAATCACCATCATATAATCTATGATAATCATGTTCTATGTTTCTAATGATGGCTTCACTAATACGATTATTGTTTCGGTTGCTAAGAGAGTTATTATTATCTCCATCTCCATCATCCCTATCTAACAGGATAGTAGAATCAAACCGGATTCTTGACCCAGTGTTGTTGTTGTTGTTGTTATGTCCATTGCTTCTTGTTCCAGAGGATGTTCTTGGTGTATACTCTTGTGGAATGGGCATCTCTAATATTTTAAATATTTCTCATTTGTTTATGAAAGATTAGTTATCAAAGGAGGTTCTTAAAATATAAAATTGGTTATGATATTTTGGTTATACACAAAAAAAAGTATTTCGAGACAAATACGGTAATTTAATTTCCTAATGTGGAAGTAATATTATAAATGAATAGTTTTTGAACTATAGTCTATTAGGCAATTTCTTGAATTCTTGATGACAACAAAATATAGTATATTTATAATGTTAGTACTAGCTTTATTAACCAAAAAATGCTACCAACATGGTCTGTTTATTAATGCTTTATCAACAAACCTTAAGAAATTATCAAAATTATTTCACGTGACTTTTTCTGAAAAAAATCGTCGATTTCAAAAATTTTAACATCAACAAGAACTGTATAATCAAATATTAGAATCAACTAGAAACAAATATGTTATCTTTACCTGGTCTTAATACGCTGCGTACATCTTTGTACAGACAGCCAATCACATTAACTAGCACACAACCAACATCATTAGCATCATTGATTGCTAAACGTTATAAACATGAATATCAACCAAGATTTAAAAAAGTTAGAAAAGCACAAAAAGGTAGAGTCCCAGTTAGAACTGGTGGTTCACTTAAAGGCTCTTTAGTCAGTTACGGTGAATGGGGTTTAAGATTAAAGAGTGAAGGTGTCAGAATAAAAGCTATTCAATTAAAAGCAGCTGATGAAACTATTATGAGATATATCAGAGCTAATGGTGGTAAACTATGGAGAAGATTATGTACAAATATTCCAATTGCTGTCAAAGGTAACGAAACACGTATGGGTAAAGGTAAAGGTCCTGTTGATTACTGGATGGTAAGAGTTCCTACTGGTAAAATTGCATTTGAATGTGCTGGTAAAAACATGCACGCTAGTATAGTGAAGGAAGCTTTTAGAATTGCAGGTAATAAATTACCAGGTGTTTGGGAAATTGTTCATAAAGATGATATGCCTAGAGTTAGTCCAGTAACAGTCTTAAAGGAATTACCACCAAAGATCAACTACTTCCAAAAATTTGCAGAAAAGCCATCAAAGAAATTAATTACTATAAAGAAATCATATGAAAAAATGTATGAAAAGTATAGAGGTTTCCGAATCAAATATCGTTCTTAGAATCAATTCTTAATCTATTATTTTATGTGATAAAAATTTTATCAAAAGGTTAATGATTTTTTTGTATATAGCAGATATACATTTATTTTAAGCTCTTTTCTTTCAATAATATAAAGAAAGAAAGTGGGAAATAGGTGTGTTATAAAATTGATAAATTATTTTAAAGATATATATATATATATATATATATTCAATATCAATTTCTAATTTCTGTTGTTTTTTTTTTTTTTTTTTGTAAATGAACTAATTTTTACCTTTAACAACTAATTCAGGTGCTCTTTGAGCAAATTCTGTCCAACTACCATCATAAACCCTTATACCATTTTTATTTAATTCAGCAATATCAAGAGCTGTCTTCAAAATACATGCAGTAACACCTGTACCGCACATAACTATGAATGGTTTTTCAGGATCTTGTAATTTTTGGCTAATGATATATTCTAATCTTAATTTTGTATTAAAAATATTTGATTCTGATTTTAATACTTCTTGAAATGGTAAAGAGATTGCACCTGGAGCATGACCACTTGGTAAACCAGGTCTTGGTTCTGGAGCAACACCTGTAAATCTATCTAATGATCTTGCATCTAAAATATTAAATTCTTTTCTCTTTTGTTCTGAAGCTACAATATCAGCAAATTCTTCAAAATAAATAACACTAGAGGATGCAAATCCTGAAGAAACATATTTTTCTTTTTCATATGGTTCAACAGAACCACTTATTGTTCTCAACTTTGGTATAGTATTTTTGAGATACTCTGGGAAAGTATCAAGAATATAAACGTCTTTATGACCAAACATTTGTAAAGTCCAAGCAACTCTTGGAGAACTAAAGTTACCTACTTTATCATAAACAATTAAAACATCATCATTTCTAATACCTAAATCTGACATGAATTGATTAAAGAAATCAATCTTTGGTAACATATGAGGATAAGGTGAATCATTGTCTTTTAAAACATCTAGATCAAGGTATCTGGAGTTTGGTAATCTACAATTAATGAAATCTTGTTTTGCATCTTTAGGGTTATTTGGCATATACCAGGAAGCATCAATTGCAATACATCTTTGAGCTTTCTCTGATAGTTGAAAAGCGTGGGCAACAAGTGGGCTCACTAGTTTAGCAGCAGCACATTTGGTAAAGGACATTGGTAATTGTTGTAGGTTTTTTTTTGATCTCTAAACAGTTCAGATCAGATTGATTTGAATATTTAAATTGAAGAAAAGAAAAGATTTGTGTGTGTCTTTTTGTCCTCCTTCAAATTCGAAAAATTATTCGGTCAATGAAATCAATATTTATTTTGAACATTTCAATTAAAAGAATTATTAGTTTATGCTATCAAGTTTCCCCCTTACCTTGTGACTTGATATGCATCTATATCTAAACGTTTTTGACCTTTATCGATGAATTTGTACTACATAACCAGTCGATATAGAGCAAATCCTTTTTTTTTAAATTATAATACTATTACATGTTGTCACGTGACTTAATTTAGGAAAAAAAAAAAAAAAAATTTTTACAGAGATGAGCTTCTCTAAAAATTTATTTCTTTTCTCTTTATTTTTATTTTTATTTTTATTTTTATTTTTATTTTTATTTTTATTTTTATTTTTATTTTTATTTGATTAACAACTAATAAAGAGAAGGTTTAAAAAAAGATGACTAAAGAAGAAATCAATGAAAAAATTCAGTTATGTTCAAGATGTAAAGTTGAAAAATCAGTTACTATTTCCAGAAAGGAAGCATTTTGTGAAGGATGTTTTATTAGATTTATTATAGGTAAACAAAGAAAACAAATGATGAATAATGATAAATTTAAAGTTAAATTTAATAAAGTTGAAAAGAAAGAAAAAGTATTACTTCCAATAAGTTATGGTTTATCATCATTAGTATTATTAGATATTTTAATTCAATTATATTTAGAACAATTAAAAAATCCAAGAGCAGAATTAAATTTTGAATTAATTGTTTTATATATTGATGATTCAAATATAATTAATTATAAATTAACAGATAATAAAGATCCAAAAGATATTATTATTAAAATACGAAATCATTATGGTTTAGATATTAAAAAATTACCAATTAGTTTCCAAATTTTTAAAATGGATTCATTTATTTCAAATAAATCATTATTATCAAAAATTTTTTTATTAGATGATTTTAAAAGTTTTAAATTATTAATAAATTCAAATAAAGAATATGAAGAATTAACATTAAAGTCTATATTTGATTCATTACCTAATAGAGCTTCAAAGCATGATATATGGCAAATTATATTAAGAGAAATAATATTTGATGTTTGTTTAGTTAATAAAATTAATACAATTTTATGGGGTCATAATATGACTAGATTAGCAGAAGAAGTTATTTCATTAACAGTTAAAGGTCGTGGTTCAGAAATTTTTTCACAATTAACAGATGGTTTAAATAATGATGGTATTGAACATATTCATCCAATAAGAGATATTAGCCTTGGAGAAATTAATACTTTTATAAAATTTCAACATCATTTAAATAAATTTACAAGATTTAGTGATGAAGAGATTAATAAGAATAAATTAATGGTTAAACAAAGGACTATTAATGAAGTTGTTAATGATTATTATAAAGTTGTTGATCAAGATTATGATAATATTGTTTCTACAGTTGTTAAGACTGGTGCTAAATTAGTTGAACCAAAATTTTTAAAGGAAGATGAATTTAAATATTGTTCAATTTGTTTTAAAAGAATATTTAATAATCCAACAAATTGGTTAAGAGATATTACATATAATGCTAAATTAAAACCAGAAAATGAAATTGAACAAGAATCTTTTAATGAATGGTATGAACTAAATAAAGATAAAATTATAAATATTGAAGATATTTCAAAACAAGGTGATAATAATAATAATAATAATAATAATAATAATAATAATAATAATACTAAATCATTAAATTTATGTTATGGATGTATGGTTACAGTTAATAGTATTAAAAATCATTCAATAATTTGGCCAGAAATTGAAGATAGAAAAAAAAGAAGCAGAGATGAAATTTTAAATGAGTTTATAATTGATACAGATAGTGAAGATGAATAATTAAAAACAATTTTAATGTATTTATTTATTTATTTAACTATTAACAATTTTAATTTTTTTTTTTTTTAATGTTAATATGTAGCATTTATAAGTATAAAATTTCATTTTATACATTTTGTGCAGGGGACCTTATAACAAACATTCAAACTGAACCAATTCAATTTACTTTTTAAAAAGTTTTAATGATGACATTAGTGAAATGTTAATTAACAAAATGAGTAATGAATGAGTAATGACAATTGACAATTGACATTTTAGATAACATCATTTCACCTGTAAGTTTGCTATGTAAAATGTAATTAACTATCTGATACTTTTTTATTTATTTATGTGGGTTAATTTTGTGATTATGATTATGTCATTGGTTATTAATTTTCATCAAGTTTGCTATTTTCTTTAACTTTTTTTTACCAAAAAATTAAATTAAACAGCAAAAAGAAAAAAGCAAAATCAAATTAATTACGAAATTATTGTGGGCAAATTGAATTAAAAAATTTATTATGGTGGTGGTAATTAAATTTAAACTTTATAGAAATTTTTAGAATTTTTTAGATCTTGAATCTTGCTAAATTTTCTAAATATAAAAGGGAATTAATATCCACTTTTTTTAACTTTATAAATTCTTTTTATTAAATAAAATATTATAATCAAATAAAAATAGTTTAATTTCAATTAACCTATTTACAATAATATAAAACTTTTAATTAATTACTTCAACTTTTAACTTTTAACTTTTAACTCAATTAACAATGTCTGACGCTGGTAGAAAGAACTTTACTGATAAAGTTTCTGAAAAAGTTACTCCACAAGATCAAAAATCTTACTATGAACAAGCCAAAGAAACTGTCACTGATGGTGTTGATAAAGTCCAAAGCAAATTACAACCTGAAGATGCTAAATCATCCACTCAAAAATTGGGTGATTCAATTCAATCTGGTCATGATCAAGCCAAAGCTGATGCCCAATCCTCTGGTAAGTCTTTAAGTGAAACAGCTGGTGAATACGTTGAAGCTGCTAAAAAGGGTTTAAATGAAGCTGCTGAATACGTTTCTGCTTCATTGACTGGTGCAAAAGAAGGTGCAAAGAATGGTGCTGAATCTACTAAATAAATTTCTTATAATAATAATAGATTAAAATTAAAATTAAAATTAAAGAAGTTAGTCTATTAGATTATAGATTATTTTGTCTTTTCTTTTTAATTCTAATTCCTCTAATTGAAACTTTTTTACAATTTCATTCATTATTAATAATTTACCATTACCATTGAATTGAATTTTTTTTTTGCTCTTTTTATGTGTAATATGATGCTTTTAACTACAAAAAAATATATATGAATTTTTTTTTTTTTTATTAAATAGCTAATTTGTAACTTTTATTATAAATTGTTGTCTTTTTTTAATGATTGATTGATTGTCTCTATTTTCATTTATATTTAATAAGTTTGTAAATGTAATAGAAAATAATGCATTAAATTAAAGTTTAAACAACATAGTTTATTTAATAAAACATTAAGGTTATAAAATATTTACATTTAGGGCATTTAGGGCAACTTTTTGAAATGAAATAAAATAAAATGAAATGAAATAAGTTTTTTATGGGTGGCAAATATCACGTGATCTTTATTTTATAAGATTACCCTAAGTTTTGAATATTTTAATATTATTAATTGGATATTTTTAGTAATTGAGAAAGTTTAAACATTATTATTAAGATATATTAATCAATAATATCTTTATTTTTGGATTTTGAATTACAATTATATACTTTATTTAAATACTATTTAGTATTTTTTTTTTATATTTTTTTATTTTTCTTATAATAATAAAAAAAAAATCATACAATAAGTAAATAAAAAAATATAAACAAAACTATTTTTTTTTTTTTTCTTAAACATTAGTCAAATTAATTCAATTAATTCATAAGCATAAATGTTCAATTCATCATTATTAAACGTTTCAAGAAGATCCACTATTACACCAGTTTCAAGATCATTTTCTTCAGTCTCAATTCTTTTTATTGAAAACAAACAAAATGAAAAGAAACAAAAGCAAAAAAAGTCAAAAGAATTAAAAGATAAAAGTATGTAATTTTTAATTTTAATTTTAATTTTTATTTTTAATTTTAATTTAATTTTAATTTACTAACTATAATGAATGTTTTATCATTCAATATATCAATAGAACCAGCATCAATTTATGCTAGATTTGTTAAACATTGGTTTTCAGAACATGGTTCTCAAGGTAAACCAATAACTACATATGTATCAGAAATTAGATCTGATTATGCTTCAATATCATCAGAATTAAAAGCAAAATTAAAACAAGAATATGATAATGATATAGCTAAATATCAATCTGAACATCCAAAATTAGATAGTCCTAAAAGAAAATTAACAACTTATAATATATTTATTAAAGAAAATTTTTCATCATTTAAAGAACAAAATCCAGATTTAAAAGCTAAAGAAATTTTAAAATTATTGGCTAAAGCATTTCAAGATAATAAAAAAAACTTAAAATAATTTAATTTAATCTTCCCATATTGTTATTGATTGAAATCATATTCTTAAATTAAAAATTAAAAATTAAAAAATTAAAAATTAAAAATTAAAAATTATTATTCCTTGTTATTTTATTAAAGATTTCTTTTACCCTCAATTCATTATCTTTCTATTTTATGAAATATTTACTTCTATTTTATTACTTCATGATTGTTTGTAGTATACTTTTTTTTTGTTATTATTATTATTATTATTATTATTATTATTATTATTATTATTATTATAAATTATTTATTTAATGGTTTCTGTCTTGGATGTTTTATACAAGAATTTATATTCATATTCTTATTTTAAAGATTACACAATAATGCTTAATTTTTTTTTTTAAAAAGCGCATTAAAACAACAAGATCATTCATTACAAATTAAATAAGTTTTCAACTATTTCAATTAAGGATTTGATCATCAATATTTTATCACAAATTAAATCATCTGAGATGAGATGAACAATACCATCTTTATGATAATTCATTGATTTATTTGATTAACTTTTAGTTATTAGTTATTAGTTGTTAGTTGTTGTTTTTTTCTATTTTCTATTTTGTAATAAAATGTTTTATTTACAAATTTGATTTTTATACGGCAGTTTAATTTAATAGTAAAAGATCGACGATAATAAATAATGCGACTTCCACACAAAAACACACTGAGAAAGTGTGTGTTAAAATAAATAAATATGAGAATTATATAGTAAGGAATTAAGAGTGTTTATATTGTTTTGTTATAGAGTTAAGTTATGTTGGTTAAAAGGTGACTCTAATAATTCAATAAAATTTTTCCACTATACAAAATTAAAATATCTTTATTATTTTTTATTGGTTGAAAATATTTATGTACCTTACTTAAATTTTTTGATTGAGATATAAACAAATATTAATTATTAATTTAGTAAATTTATCAAAAATCTTCTGGGCAGTTTAATAGAGTAAAAGTATTGGTCAATTAGTTAATTGTCATTCTACAACTTTTCACCCGGAAACTCTTTTTTAGATGATCAATTTAATTTAATTAACTATAAAAAGGTTAATAATTTCCCCTTATTATATTTGTTTAAGGGGTTATTTATTATAACTAATATTTTAACTAATATTTTAAACTGATTGATTCAATAATGTCAGATTCTGATTATAGTATAAGTGATGTTGGTGACTTCGACTACCAACAACAAGATATGATTAATTCATTTGATAATGAATTTAATACTTTAAGCATTCAAAATAAAGAAATAACTTCTTCAACTGATATTAAATGGCAAAATACAATTGAAAATGTAATTTCTAGTATTGTCTCTATTCATTTCACTACTTTTGAAGCAATTGGAAGTTTTGAACCTTCTGTTTCTCAAGCAACTGGTTTTATCGTTGATTCAGAAAGAGGTCTTATCCTAACTAATAAACATGTTGTTGGTGAAGGTCCCTTTAAAGGTTATGCATTATTTCAAAATCATGAAGAAGCTGATGTTTATCCAGTTTATAGAGATCCAATTCATGATTTTGGTGTTTTAAAATTTGATCCAAAACAGATTAAACATCTTAAATTTAAAAATTTAATTTTAAAACCTGAATTAGCTAAAATTGGTTGTGAAATTAGAGTTATTGGTAATGATGATGGTGAAAAATTATCAATTTTAAGTGGTTTCATATCAAGAGTTGATAGAAATGCTCCTTTCTATGGTATGTCAATGTATAATGATTTTAATACTGAATATATTCAAGCAGCTACAAATTCTTCAGGTGGTTCAAGTGGTTCTCCAGTTGTTAATATTGATGGTGATGTTGTTGCTTTACAATCTGGTGGTTCAGTAGAAAGTGCAAATAATTTCTTTTTACCATTATCAAGAGTTAAAAGAGCTATTGAATTAATTCAATCAAATAATAAAATTTTAAGAGGTGATATTCAAGTTAAATGGGTTTTAAAACCATATAATGAATGTAGAAGATTAGGTTTAAGTGAAACAAAAGAAATGGAAATGAGAAATGAATTCCCTGAAACTAATGGATTATTAGTAGCTACATCAATTATTCCTGAAGGTCCATCTCATAATAAAATTATTGAAGGTGATACATTAATCTCAATTAATGGTATAAAAATTGTTTCATTTTTACAATATGATGAAATTATGGATAATAATGTTGATAAAGATGTTGAAGTCATTATTCAAAGATCAAATGGTGATTTGAAATTCATTTGTAATGTTCATGATTTATTTAAAGTTACTCCAAAGAAACATGTATTAATTTGTGGTTCAACATTTAATGATTTAGGTTATGATTTAGCAATTCAATATAATGTTCCAATTAGAGGTGTTTATTGTTGTGAATTTGGTGGTTCC
>JAJMKZ010000468.1:0-19430 GCA_030564005.1 Ruyongia tratensis | reverse complement strand
TGGTTAATTAAATAGAATGGAGTAATGTTGTTGATCTGTGTTTTGTGTTTTGCAACTTATCATCAACTTTTTTTACTAAATAAAAAGTGTGAATAACTTTATAAATAAAATACAACCAATTAACTATTAACTATTAACTAATATTTTTTTGGGTGAAAAAATTAGCCCATTTGATGGGAACAAGTGAAGTGGAAAGTGGAAAGTAAAAGTAACATTGTACTGTAGAGACCTGTAGTTAACTTAAGTGAACTCTATCAACACTGAAACCACTCAGTTAAACATAAACCTCACAAAGAATTAAACTATGAACTGTATGTTTTGTTTTGTTTTTTGACCCCTTCTTTTCAATCAATAATCAATCTCTTTTATTATTCGTTCGTTGTTTTTCTTCATTGCGGGTTTTGGCAGATGGGCAGCCAGCCAGCCAACTACAAGGAGGTTTATTTTATATATAATTACAGTTACAAATGGGTACCATAGACACACTTAGATACATCATCAACTCTCTTCTTTTTTTAAAAATCTCTTCCTTCTCTCAACTTTTTTCTTTGTAAAACTTTTTATTTTAATACTTTTTTTCACATTAAATTTTTAACCAAAAAAAAAATTTTAAGGTGTTTCTTCATAAAAAAAATAAAAAAATAAAAAATTAAAATAAAAACAAAATTCAGAAATTCAGAAATTTATTAAAAACTTCAAGTTTAAATCTTTTATCGCGTCTTTCTTTTTTTGATTTCTTCATTCATTCATATCATTCTATTCTCAAAAGTAAAGTATATCTATTAAAAAAAAACAAAGTCTATCTCTTCATTCGCTTCAAAAAAAAAACATTTAGTCTTTACGTTCAAAAAGATATATAATTTTCCCAGTTTTGTTTCCCATAATTTAAAAATAAAACATTGTTTAACCAGAAAAAAAAAGCAAGCTTTATAAACAACAACAACAAAAACAAAAACAACAAACTTTATAAAAACAACAAACATCTAATAAAAAAACCAATCTCAATCTCTACATCCCTCACATATCGATAATGACTATCATTGATATGGAACTCCAAGAGGTTCTCTTTGACGATCCTGATTTGTTTACAAATCGCCTTCAAGAACAAGAACAACAACAAGAAGTTCAACAACAAGTTCAACAACAAGTTCAACAACAACAACAAAGTTTGAATGCTAGTAGTATAAATAACAACCAAGTCTTAGCTGATTCCCCTCAATCATCCTCAATATATCATCATAACATATACAATCCGAACCAATATAATCTACAACAAACTCAATTTGAAGCTGATGATGATTCCCCTATATTTTCTTCAAATTCAATAATAAATCCTTCTTTAAATTCAAATAATAATCAAAGTTATAATCCTTTAGATCAATTTGAAATTGATGAAGATTTATATGAACAAATTTTATCTTCAAAAATAAATAAAAATAAAAATAAAAATAAAAATTCTTCATCAATAGATTTACAACAAATAAATAATTTTAAAAATAATTTTAAAAATCAATTTAAAAGTTCAAATTCTACAAAAAAAATTATTAATAATAACAATAATCATAATGAAATTCAATCACATGCTGGTAATGTGTCTACACAATCGATTAATATTCCTTCTACAACAAATCAAAACTTGGATAATAATAATAATGATGATGATGATGATGATGATGATGATCAACAATTCACTGTTAATGATATTCTAGGTGATGATCCTTTATTATCTTTTACAAATACTTTAGAAAGACAATATTCAAATGATTCAACAATTCTTCAAATGTCTTCTCCAATTAAAGTAAATCCAATTAATGATGAAATTATGATTCTTAATAATAATATTAGTCCTCATCATCATAGTAAACAAAGTAGTTTAAATAAAGAATTGGATTTCCATTTTTTAAATAATACTAATGATTCAATCATTAGTAATAATAGTCAAAAAGATGATGAAATTATTGGTAATTTATCTTTAAATTCAAATTCAAATTTAACAACAAATGGAATGATTTTAAATTCAAATTTAAATACTTCTCCTCTAAATTCAACTCCTCAAATTAATAATTTACCAACTCCTGCTAATTCAACAATAATGAATATTAATACTTCAAATTCTCCAAATCCAAATTTGATTCAACAACAACAATTAAATTTCCAACAATTACAAGTTGAAACTTTAACAAAGAGACAATTTCAAGAACAACAATTACAAATTCAAGAACAAAATGAATCTTTAATTAGAAAAAATCAACAATTAATGCAACAAACGTTTAGTGAATTAAAAAAGCAACATCAATTAAATAATTTAAATTTACCTTTAACTCCTCCTCAATTTAATCAACCTTCTCTTCCTTCAACTAATAATAATAATAATAATATTACTAGTAATAATGATTTAAATGTAAATTTAAATGCTATTCAAGCTCAAATTCAACATCAATATCAAATTCAACAACGTTTATTATATGAACAACAAAAACAACAACAAGGAAAATTATTATTACAACAACAATTAGAACAACAACAATTAAAATTACATCAAGAACAACAATTAAAAATTCAACAACAAATTTTACAAAAAAGATTACAAGAACAAGAACAAAAATTATTACAACAACATAAACTAAAAGAACAACAATTATTGTTACAACATCAACAACAACAATTGTTTAATCAACAACAACAGCAACAGCAACAACAACAACAACAACAACAACAACAACAACAACAACAACAACAACAACAACAACAGCAACAACAACAACAACAACAACAAGCTGCTTTAGAACAACAGTTACAAGTTAATACACCTACTTATCGTTCTTCAAGACCTTCAATTTCTTCAAGACATTCACAACCTATAATTCCAACAGTTCAATCTCAAAATTATGTATTTGATTCAAATGTTTCAAATGTTTCAACTCCACAAACGATACAACATCATTCTTCAGTTCCTAATGGTTCACCTCCATTAACTATTTCAAGTTCTTCTGGTAAAGTTGCTAAAAAACCTAATGCTTCATCAACAAAATTGATGAATAAATATATTACTTCAAATTCAATTTCATCATCAACTTCTTCATCTCCATTAATTTCTAAAACTAATACAAAAATATTGAAAAAATCAAAATCTTTTTCAAATACAAGTGGTATTACAAATAATAATGGTAATAATGTTCTTGATTTAAATTTAAATTCAAATTCAAATTTTTCAACTTTTAAAACTAATGGTAAAACTTATAGTGCAATTACACCAAATCTTACAAATATTACAAAAGTTTCAAAATCTATTAGTCCAAGCATTAAAAATTTTGAATTTGTTTTAGATAGTAATACAATTAAAAAAAATGATAAAAATTTTCAACCACAACCACAAATTTCAAATGGTCGAAATAAAATTTCAAAAACTCAAATTATTCAATCAAATATTAAAGAAAAATTTAAAAAATATGATATTTCACCAGTTTCTTCATCTCATTCAAATAAATCAATTAAACCAAAATTAAAAGGAAGATCACGTAATCAAATAATGTCAAATCCAAATGCAACAAAATCTTTGAATGATTTACAATCTCCTCTTAATCAAGGTCCATCACCAACATTTATTTTAAATAATAATAATAATAATAATAATATTAATAAAAATAATAGTCAATTTTTTATGGATTCACCTTCTGGTTCTTCTTCTATTTCAAATACAAGTCCAACTGATTCTGAAATTTCAACAAATCAAAGCCCAATTAATCATTTATATACTTTGAAGCAAAGTCCTGTTACTATTTCAAGTTATAATGATATGCCTCAGATCATTACTGATAAAAGAAGAATGAGTGAACAATAGTTTGATTGAATGATTTTGATGTATTATTTTTTAATTTGCTGCAAAATGCTTTTTTTTTTTTTTTTTTGGTGGTTCATTTATGTTGTTTCTTATGTGTTTCTAACGTTATTAGAGGTTTTCTAAATTATTCATGTTTGTGTTTGTTTTTTTTTTTTTTTTCGTCTGGTTAAAGCATGGTTTATTGGTTCATTCAAGTTTAGAAAAAGTATGTGAAATTATCCATATGTTTGTATTTCTTCTTTATTCTATTTTGAGTCTTATTAATATTTATTTCTAATTTATTGATTTCTTGTTTATATAAAGGAAAATAACATTAGGAATTTTTGTGTTATGTTATTATTATATTTTTCTACAATTCTTCAATTCTATTATTCAGCCTTTTTTTTTTCTATTCAAATTTGGGGCTTTATTTTTTTATATATTCCATTTCATTAATAGGTTCTTTTCAATTCAAATTCAAAATCAAAATCAAAATCAAAATCAAAATTAAAAGAACAAAAGCAAGAGGAAGCGCTATATGGATTCAAAAACTTTTTTTATTATCATCATTAACTTTTGTGTCTTAGTACTTACTTTAATTAATTCTTATTCTTTTTTTGGTCTTTTTTTTTCTATATTTCTTGTTTTTTTGTATTTTTTTTTTTTAATCTTTTTTGTTCTGCACTAATATTTATATTATCTTTCTATTTCATTACCATTTCTATTCTCCAACTTCCATTGTTATTTTTTTTTTTTTATGAAATCATTTCCTCTTTTATTTTATTTTATCTTATTTTTTATTTTCACATATTAACAATTATACATATTTGTTAAAGGCATTTTTATTAATAACTTTTATAGTAGAAAGATAATTAAAAATTTTGAAAGCAGAGTGTTTTCTAATTCAATTAATCCATGCTTCGGATAAATTAAAATTAATCGCTGTTAAAAATTTAAGGAAATAAAAAAAAAAAAAAAAAAATAGTCATAAATAAATCAAAAGAAGGTTTTTTTAAATTTGATACATCTTTCATTATTGTAAAAAGATTAATAGTTTTCTATCAATACTAATTTTAAGTGATTTCAAGACAACTTAAAAAAAATTTTTTTTTTAAAAAATTTTAAGAGTTATTAAATGTTATTAAACTCATTCAAAAAAAATATTTTGTTGAGTATAATTTTATAAAACTGAAGAATTATAATAAAATTTTGAAGATTTATGACATTCATATTAAAGATAATAAAATTTATTAAAAAAAAAGTTTAATATATATTAAAATAACTCAATTTTAACCAAAGTTATTATGGAGATATATAATTTTGTTGTTGAAGATTTATTTACCTAAAGAGTAAAGCGCGTCAACATTATATTTTTCAAAAACAAAAAAAAATCTAGTATTTTATTAAATATTTAGGAGTTTTAAAGTCTGAGTAGTATTCAATCTGATCTCTAATTTTCATAAAATTATGTTATATATTATAAACCAACCCTTTATCATGCCTTAAATATTAAATATTAAACTTAAACTAGTGAACTAAAACCGAAATTATTAGCTGATCCGTCTTTTTAGATTTTTGGTGTTCTGATGTTTATTTATTTATCCTTAAAAAAAAAAAAACGTAAACAAATAAAAACAAAACACGATAAAATAAAAAACTGTTTTAATATTAAACTATTTTATCCTTCTCCCTCCCCCAAAAGATGGCAAACGATTTACATAATGTTTTAGAAGGAATCCAGAACGTTATAGAACAAGCACCAGAACAGTCTAATCTGCTAGATACTGAGAGAAATCTTGCATTGGAGGTTGAATTAGAACAATTAACTTTATTTGATCAAACAATTAAAAATGTTATTGAATCAATATCAGTTACAAAGAGTAATATTGATGTTGTTCTGAATACTACTGAATCAACAAATAGATTATTAGATCTTTGGATAAAAATTCTTTCACAAACTTCACATACTTATCAATTATTAAATGATAAACATTTTATGGGAGCTGCTAAAATGGAGGAACAATATCAAGCACAAATTAAGAAAGTTGATGAATTAAGTAAAAAATATGCAGAAGAGAAGGTTAAACGTGAACAAGAGAGACAATTACAGAGAGAGAAGAGAGATTTATTGTTGAAGAGACAACAAGAGAGGGAGGAAACTTTAAGAAGAAGAGTATATGGTGGATCTTCAAGAATTACTACAACAACAACTAGAACACCAACAAATACTAGTAGTAGTACTTCTAGAGGTAGAAATTCAACAAATATACAGAGGAATAATTCTAGAGGTAAAAATTCAAATACTCCAGCTTGGAGATAAATTTTTTATGAAAAGTATATGTTAAGTTTTTTTTTTTTTTTTATAAACACAATGAATGATTTTAGGTAGATTTTATTCATTATTCTCTTTATATATTTAATTTATTATTTATTATTTATTAATAACTCTACATTAGTAATTTTGTTTTTAAAAAGGTAAAAAAAAAATTTAAACATATGAAAATTAACTTAACAAAACTTATACAATATACAATACAAACAAATAAGAAGAAAAAAAATTTGCTTTAAAATCATATATATAAAAAATTTTTCAATATATATATATGAATTAAAGATGAAATTATGCAAAAAAAAGGGGAAATTTATCATTTAAGTTTATAATAAAGCAGCAACGGCAATTAAACCAGCAACTGAACCTGAGATACCCATTTTGTAAGCAGCACCAGAGTAAGTAGAGACTCCAGCTTCAGTTGAAGTTGAATTAGAAGAAGATTCAACAGTTGAGGTAGTTAAAGTTGAAGTAACATCTTCATAGTATGTTGAAGTATTTTCTGATTCTTCAGTTGAAGTTGATTCGACGGCAACAGTTGAGGTTGAAGCTTGAGTTGAAGTTGATTCAACGGCAGCAGTTGAAGTTGATTCAACAGCAGCAGTTGAAGTTGAAGTTGAACCAGTTAATGGACAATAAGTAGTATATTCAGTAACAGTACCTTCTAAAGTAACAGTAACAACAGTAACACCGGTAGTAACAGCTTCAGTTGAACAAGCATCATTTGAACAAGAAGTGACTGTAACAACTGTTGTAGTTTCTTCATCATCAGTAACTGTTGAAGTTGATTCAACAGCTTCAGCAGTTGAAGTTGAAGTAACATCAGTTAATGGACAATAAGTAGTATATTCAGTAACAGTACCTTCTAAAGTAACAGTGACAACAGTAACACCTGTGGTAACAGTTGTACTTGAACAAGCATCATTTGAACATGAGGTAGTAGTTATAGTAGTTGTTGAGATTTCATTATCGGTATAAGTTGAAGTTGATAATGTAGAGTTTGAAGAAAGAGCGTTAGCTTTGGCTAATAATAAAGCGATTGGAAATAAAACTGAGGCCTTCATTATGATGATAAAGATTTGTTAAGCAAATGAATTGATGATAATAATAATAATAATAAATTATAAAGATATTTAAGAATACAAGTTTAAAAAAAGAATTGGATTAATAGTTGTTTATATACTTTTTTTTTTTTTTTTTTCTTTATTAATTTAAATAATTTGACGAAATTTGTTTATAAATTACAAATATAGAATCTGCTTTAATAAGTTTTTAAGACTTTGGGCTTTTTTTGCTTGTTCCTTTCATTTTTGTTTTTATTTTTATTTTTACTTATTTGTTTTTATTTTTATTTTTATTTTTATTTTTATTTTTATTTTGTTTTATTTTTGTTGAGAAAAAAAAGAAAAAAAAGTGTTAATTTTTTTTTTAATTTTTTTTATAATAATAAAAACAGTTAATTTTAGAAGTTAAAACTGTAGAAATTAGAAATTGGAAATTGGAAATGTCTGTAATTAACTCCTTCATTTAAAGGCAATTAATTACAATATACAATTTACAACATGAGCTGAGCCTTTACAAATTCTAGTAATTTCTACTAAAAAAAAAAGCTTTACTCCAAAAATAAATTTCACGTAGAAACACTTTTTTTTTCTTTTTTTTTTTTTCTTTAGTTATAACAACCAATATTATAAACAAAAAAACATAAAATTGTAACATCAAAGTATTAAATTACCTTCTAGGTAGGTAGGTAAAAATAAATAAATAAGTCCATACAAAAAAAGCCTCATAACACTCACTCACTCCTTCTAAATTTTTTTTTTTTTTTTTTCTGCTTAATCCTATATTTTCATTACTTGACTAATTCTTTCAATATATTTATTTAATCAAAGCTTTCTCTTCAAGCCTCATAACTTTTAAACTTTAGTTAGTAATGAAGTTCTCATGAATTATAAATATCTTCTTCCAATCCACAAGCTCACGTACCTTTCTCAATTTTTATTTATTTTTTCATTTATTCATTTATTCGTATGCTTAGCAGCTTTAACAACGTGGAGCAGCAGCAAAACAACGACGATAATACACGTCTTTGAAAAAAAAAAAAAATTAAACCGTTATTTCTATTTATAAAAACAACTCCTTTCAAATTAATTTAAAATTTAATCATATTAGGTAATGTTATTGATCTCTTGGATTTAATTATTATTATTATTATTATTATTATCAATATTATAAGAAATAATTAAATTTTAAATTCATTCAATAAATTTTTATTACATATTTATTAAATTATATTTTATTATTATTATTTTTTTTTTTCTTTTTTTTTTTTTTATTATATTTTAAATTTATATTACATCTAAATACTTAAAAAAAGACTTAACAATATTAAATTCTATTTTATTTAATCATATACTTAATTTACCTCTTGTATTTAATCCAGATCCTAAATTTAATTCATTTAATAATGATCCTGCATCTGTAACTTGTCTTGAACTATATCCATGATTATTATTATTATTATTATTATTATTATTAGATCTAAGTGTAGCTCCACTAATAACTCTACGTAATTCTCTAACTGTTGGTATAGTTGGTTTAATACCTAATGATAATTGTTGTACTGTGTTTGTTCTCATTGAAAATTGATATGATCTAATACTTTGATCTTCTGATTCTTCTTCATTTAATATTATTGAAGGTTGATTAATAATTGATAATATATCTTTTTGTTGTTGTTGTTGTTGTTGTAATGAATCAATTGATTGATCTCCTAATTCTGATCCTGTACCATTTGTTAAATTTGAATTTAAATTTGAATTTAAATAATTATATTTATAATGTGAATTCATCATTATATCATTATAATCAATTAAATCTTTATCATCAAATATTAAATCTTCCTTTGTTAAAATTAATAATGATGATGATGATGAATTTGAAACATTTATTGAATTTAATAAACCTTCAATATTAAAAACATCTTTTGGTATTAACCAAATTCCTTTATTTATTCTATATTGAATTCTTAATAAAATTAAATCTTTAATATCACCTTTTTTAAATTTTTTAAAAATTAAATAAATTATTAAATAACCTAAATTATCTTTATTAATTAATTTAATATCATTAAAATCATCATTAATTTTTAATTGCCATTCAAAAAAAAATGGTATACCATTAATAATTGCATTTGATCCATATTTTTCAATAAATAATTCAATTAATTCAATTAATGATTTAAAATTATTATAATTATTAATTTCAGTTATTAATTCTAATGATTCATAAAATTCATTAATTGAACTTAATTTATTACTTGTAATTAATTTTTCATAATTAATTTTTTTAAAATCTAATGAAATTTCAAATTTTAATTCTTTTATTAATACTTCAATATATTTAAATTGAATTTCATCAATATCTTTATTTGTTAAATCATTTTTTTTTGGATTAAATGATAAAATATTAAATGAATCAGAAAATAAATAAAATGGTACTTTATTTCTTTGAATTGAACTTGATGAATTAGCTATTATAATAATATTTTTAATATTATTTAATAAAATTAAAATTAAATCTTTATATCTTAATTGATTCTTTGTTGATGTTTTAATTGATTTAATTGAATCATTAACTCTAATAATTAATTCAGCCAACATATCAATAATTTGATCTTGATAATAAATATGTTTTGCTAATGAACTAATAGATTTTGAATAACAATCAATTAATTTTTTAGATTCTTTATTCATAACTAATTTTGTTTGTAAATTAATAAAATTTCTTAAATTATCAATAATTGTTAATCCAATCATATTAATTGATGATGATAAAACACTTGATATACAATGTAATAAAATATATTGTTCATCTAAATTACCATCAATTTTTAATTTTTCTGTTAATTTTTCTAATGCAAAAAATCTTAATTGAACTGGTACCCAAGTTAAAATCATTTCAATTAATGATGATGACCAAGTTAATGGTTTATCATTTTGTTTACATAAAACATCAGAAACTGAATTAATTGAAGTTGTTAATTCTGCAACTGATGAAGTTGAAAAATATTCTTTTAATGATAATAATGATAAATCTGTTAAATCAATTTGAATAGGTAATGATGATGATATAGTTGGGTATTCTTGATTATTATTATTATTATTATTATTATTATTATTATTATGATGTGATTCATGATCGGATGTATGAGATTTTGTTCTATTTAATAAATCTGTTTCTGACATTGAATTAATTTCTGAAAGTAAAAATATAATAGCTTGATTAATTATATTTACACCAATACCTGTTGAAATATTTTTACAATTTGCAATATGAGCAGTTGCATTAATTGAAATTTCTTTCCAATCTTTAACATTTGTTAAACCTTGATTTGGTGATTTACCAAAAGTTAAAAATTGTTTTGCTAAATTTGCAAATGATTTATAATATTCTTGATCACCAATAAATAATTCACCATTAAGTGTATAACAAAGTGTTTTAAAAACTGGTAAAGAATGTTGAATTAAACCTAAATCTTTTGTATTTAATACAGATTTTAAAATTGTATTAATATAAGGAGCAAATAAATTCAAATCATCAGAACATTTCTTCATCAATGCATCAATGATTTCCAAGGTAACTTGAACATTACCAGTTCTACTTGACCTAAGATCTCTTTCATTCTTCTTTAACAAGAATTTAAATACTTTTTCTAATTTGACACGTCTTGTTGAAGCATAGTAAAGTAAATAACTCAATTCCGACGAGTTTGGCTTCTTATCTGTTCCTCGTCCTGGAGGATAACATTGTAGAATCAACTTCTGGTGCTTGGGTTTGAAGATGGACATTGGATAAAGTTGCAAATTAACTCGTTGATTGAAGTTAAAGCGTTGATTTTATAAGTCTTTTTTTAAATTTGTAAAGTTGTTTTCTTTTTGTATTTTATAAATTTCTTTGGAGTTTTTTTTTTTTTTTTTTTTTTTTTTTTTTTTTTTTTTTTTTTTTTTTTTTTTTTTTTTTTTTTTTTTTTTTTTTTTTTTTTTTTTTTTTTTTTTTTTTTTTTTTTTTTTTTTTAAAGTAGAAATAAATTTTAATTTAAGATATATAAATAAGAATTTGAAGAAAACAGTATGGTACCAGTGTACATTAAAGGTGGTTCCTGGTCGAACATTGAAGGTATGTTTACAATTGTAAAGGAGGTTTTGGTGGAATATTGAAGCTTTTTTTTTATTTTGTATACTAACAATATGTTGATAGATGAGATATTAAAGGCTGCTATTTCAAAGTATGGGTTAAATCAATGGTCAAGAGTTGCCTCTCTATTAGCTAGAAAGACTGCAAAGCAAGCAAAGGCAAGATGGAGAGAATATTTAGATCCTAGAATAACTAAATCTGAATGGACAGCTGAAGAAGATGAACGGTTGTTAAATCTTGCAAGAACTATGCCAAATCAATGGAGATCAATTGCTGCTGCTTTAGGTAGAACTGCTTCACAAGCTGTTGAAAGATACCAAAAATTATTAGAAGATACTGCTGGTACAGAATTAGGTTTTACTGGTGTCGGTGTTGAAGCATTAGAAGCTGTCGGTGCTTCAAAAGATTTAAAAGTTGGGGATTTAAACGTTTATGCTGAATCAAAAGAGGCAAGACCTGATGCAATTGATTTAGATGATGATGAGCAAGAAATGCTTAATGAAGCTAGAGCTAGATTAGCTAATACTAAAGGTAAAAAAGCTACTAGAAAAATAAGAGAAAAAATGTTGGAAGAGAGTAAAAGAATTGCTTTATTACAAAAACGTCGTGAATTAAAGCAAGCAGGTATTAATACAAAATTAAAACCACCAAAGAAGAAATATCAATCTCAAATAGATTATAATGCAGATATAGCTTATGAACATCAACCAGCTACTGGGTTTTATGATACAACTGATGAACAAGCTTCAAATGCAAATAAATTAAATTATTATCAACATCAAGTTCAAAAAGTTGGTGTTAAAGATGATAAAGATGAAAAGGAACCTAAACATAAAAGAAATAGAGATGATTCAAATAATAATAAGAATAATAATAAAGTAATAGAAAGAGAACCCATATTGAATGAACCTTTAAAAAAGAGAAAATTATTCTTATCTGAACCTGAAGCTAAAAGTGGTCTTGATAATATTGAAGACGTCGAAGAATCTTTTGGTATATCTGAAAGAATTGCAAATACTGCTAAAGAAATTATATTATCTAAAGAAAAACAATCTGCGTTATTAGTTACTGATGATCAAGAAGAACAAATTGAAAATTATGAACCAGTACAACAAAAAGTAATTTCTACATTACAAACAAAGACTAAACCTAAATTAACAATTGAAGCTAAAAAATTATTAATAAAGGAGGATAAGAGAAGAAAGTTACTTGTTAAAAAATTATTAGATTCATTACCTGAACCAAAAAATGATTTTGAAATCATTTTACCAGAAGAAGATGAATTTGAAGCAGAAATTGAACATCAAATCTCTATTGGTACAACTTTAGATAAATCTTTAGTTCCTGAAGATAAAGGTGAATTAATTAGATTAAGACAAATTGAAGAAGAAAGAGAAATTTCTAATGCATTATTAAGAAGATCACAAGTATTACAAAGGGAATTACCTATACCGAATCTTACAAAGACAATTATTTTTAAAGTTAATGAAGCAAATAATAATGAGAAATTAATTGTTGAAAATATTAATAATGAAATAATTAAATTAATACGATCAGATTATTCAAAATTTAATAGAATTTCTGGTATTCCATTATTAACAGATTTAGATGATAAAACAAAATCTTTAATAGATAATGAAATTAATGAAGAAATTAATGAAGAAGAATTTAAAAAATTTCAAATTGAATTTATTAAATCACATGAATTAAAAACATCAAAATTATTAATAAATATTAATAAAGAAAATTTAATAACAAATTTACAAGAATCTGTTAAATTAGCTAATGATTTAGAAAAAAGATTAATTGATAAATTTGAGAGATATATTAAAATTAATGAAGATTTAAAACAAAATATTAATGAAATAATTTTAGATTATAAAGATACATTAAGAGCTTTAAATTCTTTTGAATTACTAAGAGATAATGAAAAAATTGCATTAATTGAAAGAAGAGATAAATTAAGGATTGAAGTTGAAAGATTAATTGAAGCTGAAGAATTTGCAAATGAAAGGTACATGAGTTTGATGAGTTAATGATTATAGAATTTTTATTATTATTATTACAAAGCTACTTTTTTTTTTTTAAAGTTAAGTAATAAATAGTATATAATTAAATAAAATGTAGTATTTAGTTGTAACTCATAAAATAGAATTTAGTGAGAGGAGAGTATCTTTCATTAAACCATTGAACAAACACAAACACAAGTTGAGAGCAGTAAATAAATATATATATATATATAGAAAAAAAAAATCAAAAACTTCAAATGAAGTCAAGAAATGAAGATAGATAAAAACAAATTAAAGGTAATAATTTAATAAAAAAAAGTTCATAATAACATGACAATATCTAATCTAAAACTTTGTCATCAATATCAAAAGGAAAAACTAAAAAGGCACAGTACACTTCAACAAAAATATTAAGAAATGATAATGAAATCCACAAAAGACAGAATAATTAGAGCAAAAAATAATAATAAAAAAAAAATAATAATAATAATAGCAAAAAAAAAAAGCAACTCCATAACTCAATAATATAATAAAAGAATAATAATCATTATTCATACATTAGCAATTAAATTATAATAATAGTAATAAAAGTAGTGAATATTTATAGTCATAAAACATCTATAATCCTAATTTTAACCAATCCCAATCATGATCATTACTAATTAAATCTAAATCACCTTGAGCATCCATTTTTAAACCTGGAAAAGCATCTTGAACAGGATTTTTAGCATTAATATGAGAATTATTAGTTGAAGGAGGAGTTGGTTGATTTGAATATTGATTATATAGTTGATTATTTCTTAATTTATTTGTATGATTATTATGATTTAAATTTAAACCAAGACTTAAATTTAATGATTGTGATTGAGTCATTGATTGAGGAGTTGGAGGATGATTAGTTATATTATTTGAATTATTGAAATGATTTTGAGGAGTTTGATGATTATTAATAAAACTATTGCCATGATCATTTTGTTGTTGTTGTTGAACATTTATATTTGAAAAAGCATGATTATTAATTGGTCTTATTATACCATGTAATTTATAAAATAAACCACAAGCATTACATAAAATATCACCTGTACTTGATCTTCTCCATAGAGGAGTTGTTTGAGTTTGACAATTTGAACATTGAATTATTGTAGTATTATTTGTACTATTATTATTATTTGGAATAGTTGATTGAGGATTATAACTTGCATTAATACTCATTGAGTTTGTAGTTGAAATTGAAGAAATTGAAGAATGTTTTGATTCAAAAGATGAAGATAAATCTGGTAAATTAAAGTAATCTTTATTATTATTATTATTATTATTATTATTATTATTATTATTATTATTATTATTATTATTATTATTATTATTATTATTGTTACCATTATTATTATTTTTATTATTATCATTAGTTAAATCAAATTTAAAATTTGAAGGGTAGTATTCTTCTTGACTAATTTTTTTGATATGAGCAACGTAATCGAATTCATCATCAACTGGATCATTATTATTATTAGATGAAGTAGGTTTTTGCTGTTGGTTAGTGTTTGTAATGATTTTAGTGTTGTTGTTGTTGTTGTTGTTGTTGTTGTTGTTGTTGTTGTTGTTAATGTTAATCATATTTAGATCATTAAGATCATCATTATTGAAAACAATTGGTGTATTCATAACAGTAATATTATGAAGGGTATTATTTAAGATATTGTTTGCAGTTAAAGGTATTGGATTTGATTTTTTTCTATTAATATTTGGTTTTAAACTAGAGTTTGCTTTAGAAGATTTTAAATTCTTTGTGAAATTTGATTTTGAAATACTTGATGGGACAGAGAGCTGCCTTGATTTTTTTGTTGTTTGTCCAAGACCATTTAATCTCCAAACCAAGTTACTAACTCTATTACCTTCAGCTAAAGATTTGTTACGCCTGTAAAGCTTTAAAATATCGTTGTTTGTATCTGAATCCTTTTTAAGTAAAGATATTGTTGTTTTTGATTTTGAAGGATCTATATTACCGAGGGCGTTCTGGTTTTTGAAAGATACAGAGGATGTGTCAAAGAGGGAGTAAGATTGCAGGTCTCTCTTGATCTGGTTTTCCAAGTCAGAAATGATGCTATCCATTTTCAACTGTTCAGAGTTGTATAGTTGTCTTTTGTTGTTGTGTAGTCTGACTTTGGAATTAAGGGATGGGTTTTAATTTGGAGAAAAGCTGAAACTGAGATGAGTGTTTTTTTTTTTTTTTTTTTTTTTTTTTTTTTTTTTTTTTTTTTTTTTTTTTTTTGGGGGGAATTTTAATTTTTTTTAACGGAGATAAATCCGGGGGGAGGGAAGGTCGGAATTCAATTTTAAAATTTTAATTTTAAGCCGGAAAAAAAAAAAAAAAACCAGAAAAAAAATGACTCAGAAATCTGCCATTTGTTTTTGTTTGAGAAAATTTAAAAACTAAGTTAAAGGTAAAAATAAAAATAAAAATTAACAAACTCCAAGTTTCAGCACTTACTTCAACTGTATTTGTCTGGATTCTATTCACAAAGAGCTAGCTTCAACTGCAAGGCATCTCTTAAAAAAAAATCTAGAAATCATAAGCTACTTAGAATTGAGCGACTTGTAATACTTATTGAACAGTAATGTCCTCTCTAAAGCTTGATTTCTATATTACTACAAATAGCCCTAACTTCAACAACAACAACAACAACAACAACAACAATAACAGCTATTACCATTCAGATATGGACTCAACTCCAAACTTCTTGTCACCTTCTCCAATCGATTATAACTCTTCAATTCAACAATCATTAATAACTAATAAAATTAAAAATGAAAAAATTATAATTTATAAATTTTTAATTCAAAATGTTATATCATTTATTGATAATACTTTAAAAGATCATAATTGTCAAAATCAAAATAAATCTTTAACTTATGACTTCCTATTCTCAATAATAAAAACACTACAATTATCTTTATTAAATTTCCAAAAATTATTTATTCTATTAACAAGATATTTAGATTATTATTTTAATAATTCAAATATTAATAATCTAATAAATTTAAAATTTGTTGTTCTTAAAATTTTATTTCATCTTTCTTCTTCTGATGATTATATTAGTATGAACAAAATTTTAAATAGTGATGAAATTAATTTAATTACAAATATTAATTTAAATATTCAATTTAATATTGAAAATAAAGAAATCATTGTTATTAATGAAAATATGAAAAGTTTGATTTATGAAAATTTTAAAGTCATTAAATCAAATCCAATTGATTTAAATTAATCATACTATCTAATGATCCTCCTCTTTTAATGTTACAAGTTATTTATGTGTCTTTTTTTTTTTTTTTTTTTTTTTTTATTTTTTTTTTTTTTTTTTTTTTTTTTTTTTTTTTTTATTTTTTTTTTTTTTTTTTTTTTTTTTTTTTTTTTTTTTTTAATCTTTTTTATCTTTTTTGTTTTTTTTGTTTTTTATATATCCAAAAACTTTCTTCTTTCCTGCTATTTTTTGTTGCTGCTGTGCTGCTAAAGACTTTTTCACTTTTGTTTTCTATTATTACTATTATCACTATTTTTTCAATGGTTAATTTGTTTATTTAAATTTAATGCACACACTCTATTAAATTATAAAATATTGTAATCTTATCCTAATTAGGCAATACTTCCTAATCCGGTTTGTTTACACTTTTTAATTTTTTTTTTTTTTTTTTTTTTCCCTTCTTCACAAAAATTAAACATTACAAATTCAAATCAATTAAGTGTAAACACTTAAAATTAAATGTCTGAATCAAATCTATTGTTTATTCCATATAGGAAAACGAAAAAGATTCAATTCGCTAAAGAATTAAGAGATATAATTTCAAAAGAATTCTTTCAAACTCCATCAACTTTTGAAGATGATTTACAAGAAGTTGATACTTTAAGAAATGATATAATTGATTTAGAAGTTTCAACTCAAGATTTAGCTCTTTTAAAAAGATATTATGTTCATCTATCTACATTAGAATATAAATTTCCAAAAGATTTAATCACATTTCCTTGGTATGGTACTTTAGGTTATAATAAAACAGGTCCTGTTGAATTAAAATCATTATTATTTGAAAAAATTAATATCGTTTATAATATGGGTTCACTTTATTCTCAATTAGCTTGTTTACAAGATAGAAATAATTCAGAAGGTTTAAAAAAGGCATGTCTTTATTTCCAATATGCTGCTTCCTATTTCAATTTTATTAATACAAATTTAATGAATTATGATGAAAATGGTAAAATAATTAATCAAGATAATAATAACAATCAAAGTATAAAGTTACCTTTAGATTTACAATTTCATACAATTAAAACTTTAGAATTATTATCTTTAGCTCAAGCTCAAGAAATATTTTGGTTTAAAGCTAAAAATGAAAAAATTAAAGATTCATTAGTTGCAAGATTAGCAATTCAAGTATCTGATTATTATGATCAAACTTTAATAATAAATGAAAAATCAAGTGGTATTAGAAGTGATTGGGTTAATCATATAAATGTTAAAAAATTCCATTTTGAAGCTGTTGCTGAATATAGATCTTCTTTAATATCAATCGCTAATTCAAAATATGGTGAAGAAGTTGCAAGATTATCAAGAGCAAAATTAGCAATTTCTAAAGCAAATTCAAGATTAAAATATGTTAATGATTCTGTTAAAGAAGATTTAAAAAATTTAGAAAATGTTGTTAATATTGAATTTAAAAGATCTGAAAAAGATAATGATTTAATTTATCTTCAAAATGTTCCAAATAATTTACCAGATATTGTTCATGCTTCAGTTGTTAAATTATTCCCAATCGATGACTTAATTAATCCATTTGAAACTATTAAAACCGGTAATTATGGTTCTTTATTATTTAAAGATCTTTTACCTTATTTTGTTATTCAATCTGCTCAAGCTTTTAAAGAAAGACAAGAAGAATTTGTTATAAATCATCTTGTTTCCCCAATTAATTCTTTAACTTCAATGATACAAAAATATATTTTTACTTTAGGTTTACCAAAATCTATTGAACAGGTTGAAAAACCTTTGGAAATTCCTCAATCAATTATTCAACATTCAAAAGATATTAAATCAAGAGGTGGTGTTCAAAGCTTTAAAAATCAATTAATTACAATACAAAAATTATCAAGAGAAGCTACACGATTATTAGAAGGTGCGAGAGAAAGATTAGAAGTTGAAAATAAAGAAGATGAAATGATGAGAATGAAACAAGGTTCAATTCATTGGAATAGAGAATCTTCAAGAATAGCAGCAGCTGAAATATGGACAAGAATTGATAAGCTTCAAACTTATTTAGATCAATCATTACAAGGTGATATAACTATTAAGACTCATTTTGCAGAAATAGAGGATAAACTTTCAATTTTAGATTCCTCAGAATCTGTGATTAAAGATCATATACATATTTCAGGTAAAACTGTTGAAATTTCACCAATTATGAGTTCAATAATTTATGAATTAAAAGAAAAATTAAATGAAGTACGTAAATTAGAATTAGAAAGAGCTAATTTTATTGAAAGTGTTACAATAAAAGCTGAACAATATTCAATACTACCGAAAGTTATAGCTGAATATAAATCAATTCAACAATCTTCAAAAATTAATTTACAAATGTCATCAGATACTTTTGAACATGTTTATGTTAAACATATAAAGAATTTTGATAATGATTTAGTTTGGGTTGAAGAAGAAAAGAGAAAACAATTAAGAATAGAACAAAAGATTGATGAATTAAATGATAAATTTATTAAATTAAGAGATAAAGCTGGAGATAATACTAATGCAAATACACCAAGAGAAAAAGCAATAAATCAATTTGAGTTAGTATTTAATGAATATCAAAATCTGATAGTTCATTTAACAGAAGGTTTACAATTCTATAATGATTTTATTGTTAGTGCAAATGAGTTAATAGGTGATTGTGATAGTTATGTTTATAATAGAAGAATTGAAGCTAGAGATTTAGAACAAGGATTGAATGACCAATTTAATAGTATGAATATTAAATCAGCTTCGAATAGTCCACAAAAACCTACAAGAATAAGTCAGCAACATAGATCTGA
>JAJMKZ010000467.1:0-19469 GCA_030564005.1 Ruyongia tratensis | reverse complement strand
TACTTCAAAAACAAAAATGCTCCAAAATCTTTAAAGCAAACTGTTAAAGAATTATATGATCAAACAAAGTATGATGTTGAAACTAATACAAAATTTCAAAACTATCAATTAAGAGTCAGTAAATCAAATCCAAAATCATTAGGAATTGACACTGTTAAGCAAACATCAGGTTATTTAGATTTTAATGATAAACATTTATTTTATTACTTTTTTGAATCAAGAAATGATCCTGCAAATGATCCAGTTATCTTATGGTTAAATGGTGGACCAGGTTGTTCATCAATGACTGGTTTATTCTTTGAATTGGGTCCTTCCTCATTAGGTCCAGAGTTAAAACCTATTCACAACCCATACTCATGGAATAATAATGCATCTGTTATCTTCTTAGAACAACCAATTGGCGTTGGTTATTCATATGGTGATGATTCTATCAGTACTTCATATGCTGCTGCTAGAGATGTTTTTGTCTTTTTAGAATTATTTTTCCAAAGGCACCCTGAATTTTCTAAAAACTCATTTCATGTTGCTGGTGAATCATATGCTGGTCATTATATACCTGCTATTGCTCATGAAATAATTAATCATGCTGATCGTTCATTTGAATTAACATCAGTTTTAATAGGTAATGGTATCACTGATTCTTTAATTCAAGATAAATATTATCAACCAATGGCATGTGGTTTAGGTGGTTATAAAAAATTATTAGACGATGAAACATGTGATCAAATGACTAAAGATTATCCAAAATGTGAAAAATTAGTTAAAACTTGTTATCATTCAAGACAGGCATTTTCTTGCGTTCCTGCAAATATTTATTGTGGTGTTAAACTAGTTTCTCCATTTCAAAAAACTGGTTTAAATTATTATGATATCAGAGGTCCTTGTGAAACAGATGCTGAGTTATGCTATGCTGCAATGGGATATATTGAAGAATATTTAAATCAACCAGATGTTCAAGAAGCCTTAGGTTCAGACGTTGATTCTTATTCAGGTTGTGATGAAGATGTTTTTAGAAATTTCCAAATTACAGGTGATGAATCCAAACCATTCCAAGGATTTGTTTCTGAACTATTAGATAAAGGTTATCCAGTTTTAATTTATGCTGGTGATAAAGATTTTATCTGTAATTGGTTAGGAAATCATGCTTGGAGTGATGCTTTAAAATGGGGAAATACTGAAGAATATAGCAAACTATTCTTAAAACCTTGGGTTACTCTAGATGACAATGTTGCTGGTGAAGTTAAAAGTTATGGTAACTTCACATTCCTAAGAATCTATGATGCTGGTCACATGGTTCCATATGATCAACCAGAAGCTTCATTGGATATGGTTAATAGATGGATTAGCGGTGAATATAATTTAGGTTACTCTCAATAATATTATTAGCTTATATATTTTTCTACTATTAAACCTAGTAGTGACTTGCTAATTATCGCTTAGAAAATATACCCAATCATTTAATTAAGTTTGAGGAAAGTTAGTAAAATAACCGTTTTCTACATATTGTAGTTACTAGCAAGCTGTACACAAGTTCATGATTCATATATTTATGTTACGCCATACGTTGATGTTAAACTTAAGAACAGTTAATGGTATAGATCTAGTAAATAACACTAAAAAGCTTTGATATACAAATCTTTATTGTGTTACTACTATACATTATTTTTTATTTCTCCAAAAAAAGTTGTTAGATCACCGAATTCATTTTTTGTGTAATCTCTTAAACTCATTAATCCTAAGTTCACAAAAAATGCATATATAAATATAGTCAGTGGGATAGAAAAATGGTTAGTATAAATATTTTTGATGTCATTAGTCTTTTATCTTTTTCTTATTTCCAAAGAAAGCACCACAACAACGTTTTTTTTTTTTAATAATCTAATTTTAAGAAATTAAAATCATGAAGTTTATGTTTCCAAGCTCAACATTAGTAACATTAATAATATATCTGTCTTTAAAAGTTGTGAATGCAGACCAATATGTTGTGCAATTAAAAGACAATGTTAATTTTGATGGCTTCATGTCTGCACTTGGAACAGCAAATGTTGCTCAAGCTGAACAATTCACATCTTCAATTACTAAACATATTAAAATAGGTGAATCTTTTGAAGCATTTTTTGCTGAATTATCAGATAAAGTTGTTGATGAATTAACAAATAATACCTTAGTTCATGATATTTTACCTAATATGCGTTTGAAAATATTTGAAACAAATGAGATGCCATTGGAACATGGAGTTCTTACTACCACAAATGGAACTATTCAACAGTATTTCAGTGAAAGTGTTAAAGTACCAACTGTAGATATTAAAGGAAGTCCAAAAGTTCAGCCATATGCACCATCTCATCTTGCTAGATTATCAACTAGAAAAGGTTTATATTCAATGGAAGAACCTTATGAATATCAACATAAATCAACTGGTAAAAATGTTTACGTTTATGTTCTTGATACAGGTGTTGATATTGAAAATCCAGAGTTTGAAGGTAGAGCAATTAGAGGGAAAAATTGTGTCAAGTCTGAAGAAGCAGGTGATTTTCATGGCCATGGTACTCATGTTGCTGGTATTGTTGGGTCAAAGACTTATGGTGTTGCAAAAGATTGTACAATTGTTGAAGTTAAAGTAATGTCAAAAGATGGACAAGGTAGTTTATTCGATATTTTAGAAGGTTTGGACTTTGCTGCCAGAGATCGTCAAGAAAGGGATGTTCCTGGAGTTATTAATATGTCATTAGGTTCTTTCTATGTTGGTGTTCTTAATGATGCTGCAGATGCTGCTACAAAGACAGGTTTAGTTTTAGTTACTGCTGCTGGAAATTCAAATATGAGAGCTAACTTTTTCAGCCCAGCAAGTGCTGCTTCTGTAATTACTGTTGGTGCATTAGATCAAAGTACTGATACTATTGCTTCATTTTCGAATTATGGTGATAAAGTTGATGTTTTTGCGAGTGGTGTCAAAGTTGAAAGTTTAAATAGTAATAATAGAGATGAAACTTTAAAGCTTTCAGGGACTTCAATGGCTTGTCCAGTTATAGCTGGTCTTTCTGCTATTCTTTTAGAAGAAGGAGCTTCTGCAGAAAATATTAAAGAAAGAATTATAGATTCAAGTACAAAAGGTGCAATTTCAAAGACCTTTATGACACAATGGAAATATAGAAGTACACCAGATAGAATTGCATTTAATGGAGCAACTGATGAATCTGATAGTGATAAGTCTGTGTCTGCACCATCCTATGAACCTGACCAAACTCTTAATGAATTAATTGATGATTTAAATGAAATTCAACCTAAATCACCAACAGAAATTAAATTGGTTCAACGTTCATTAAAATTACATGGTGTAAGTTTTAGTGAAGTTATAAACTAGACCGAGTTAACACCGTTTAATCTCCTAAGTCCGTTTAACTCTTGCATATGTGGTGTATGGATGTTTAAACTTTAAAGAATTCAATTTTAATTTGCCTGCGTAGTTATTTATTATCTCTATCGATTCTATCAACTTAAGACGCAACTACTAAACTAATTATTATAATAAAATGAATAGATTATTTGGATCCAAAAACAATGTACCAAAGCCTACTCTAAATGATGCCATTGGAAATATAGAAGAAAGAGTTTCTTCTTTAGATGTTAAATTAGCCAAAATAAATGCGGAACTAACAACATATCAGCAAAAGTTATCAAAGATGAGAGATGGACCAGGAAAGAATACTGTAAAGCAAAGAGCTATGAATCTTTTGAGACAGAAGAGACAAATTGAAAATCAAAAAGATCAACTAGAATCACAAAGTTGGAATATGACCCAAGCACAAATGACTACAGATAATTTAAAGAATACAATGATTACTATAGATGCAATGAAACAAACAAATAAACAATTGAAAAAGACATATGGTAAAATTGATATTGATAAAATTGAAGACCTACAGGATGAAATGTTAGATTTAATAGAGAAATCCAATGAATTACAAGATTCCTTAGCAACAAGTTATAATGTTCCAGATGATATTAGTGAATCTGAACTTGATGCTGAATTAGAAGCACTAGGTGACGAAATGGATTATGAAAATGAATTAAACTTAGAATCTAATGGTGATGTTCCAAGTTATTTACAACAAGAAAGCAATGTTCCAACATTTATTGATGAACCAGTAGCAGAAGATGATAAGGCTAAAGTTGCAAATTAATTGGATGTTTACAAACAATGCTGCAGTTGATAAGGTGATTAATTAATAAAGTTTATTTCATTTTTTTTTAATTATATTAATACAGTTCAACCCATTTAGTGTTTCTTTTATTTTTATATGTGTACTACATCAGTATTATACCATAATCCATAAGTACATTATCTTTTAAATATTAATATAAAGTTCATTATCGTGATAGTTAAATTATTTTTCAGTACATTTTAGCTAAGTCTTTCTTCTAATAGCCATCATATAGTTACCAATATTTTGGTTATCAGTAAATATCCAGCCCTTTAAAGGTAAATAAACACAACCTTTACTGCTAACAACTTCAAAATCCGAATTATTTTTAAACCATTCTTGAATTTCACTCTCATTAATATATTTTTCTAAATGATGAGTTCCTTCTGGTACAATTTTTAATAATTTTTCTGCAATAAAGATTGTTGTAAACCATGATATAAAGTCTCTATTGATTGTAGATAAGAATAACCAACCATTTGGTTTAACATGTTTCAAGGCACTCTTTAAAACTTCACTTGGGTAGTCAACATGTTCTAACATTTCAAACATAGTAACAATGTCATACTGTTTATCTTTTGAAATATCTTCAATAGGCATCAATTCATAATTTATTTTATTTTCAATCATTGGGTCTAATGCTTTATGAATATTAGCAGCTTTTAAAACATCTGTTGAAAGATCAATTCCTGTAACTTTATCAATAATTGACCATCTTGCAAGTGATTCTGATACTATACCACCACCACAACCTATATCTAAAGCATTTAACTTGGGTAGTTGACTTAGTAGGTAATCTCTCTTGATATTTTGTTCTTTTTCAATTTGATGCGCAATTGCTGGTGGTAATAACTTCATATTATAACCAGGAATATAAATTTCATTATCAGGATCAACAACATCTTCATTAAGGTTTAAACTATTACGAATAGTTTCATTGATAAAGTCCATTCTTAGTAGATTCATCTTGTGGAGGATTCTTTGTGGACCATCAACATCCCACCAAGTAGTAGCTAGCTGATTGAAATGGTCCATTTCATCTTGAGAAGTTGAAGTTTTCTTACCTGCACTAGTCAATTCATGGAGCAATTTGCTGGTTGTATGTATTTTTCTTGTGTTTCGAACATGTAAAGCACATAATATTCTACTTCTAACAAACATTGTTGCTATTTTTCTTTCTATAATCCTTTTCTTTAGTTCATTCATCATATTTTATTTTCAATTTTTCAATCGTGTAAAAAAAAAAAAAAAAAAAAAAAAAAAAAAAACGCTACGAAAGATTCGAAAAGTCAAAACAAATCAAAATCATCAACATTAACATTAACATTAACTCTTTTTAAGTATCTTAAAAAACTACACTTCATTCTTGTTAAAGATGAGTGATGAAGAAGAAGTTGAGAGTTTAATTGCCACCAGACAGCGGAGATCCAATGCTGGTAATAGGTTGAGACAGCTAATTCAAGCAGAAGAAGCTGCTGAGGGTATCAATGGTAGATACAATGCAAATGATAGTGACGACGAGAATGTTGATCTATTGTTCCAAGAGGATGAAAATGACGATGAATTTCAAGTAGAAGAAAGTGGTCAAGAAGAAGGTGAGGACCAAGACTCAGATGTAGAAGAAATACAAGTCAAGCGTTCAAAAAGTGCTACACCAATGACACAAGACAATGATAGTGACGATGATGGAGAACAAGAACACTTTAATGAAGATGAAATGTTCTCAGATTCAGAAACAGATAATTCAGATCAAGAAGATTCTGATGAAGGTGAACAAGAATTAAAAAGACAAGAAAGAATAAAGAAAAAAAGTATCCAAAAGAAAGCTAGACAAGTGCCCAAGATTAAAAAAGTAGTTACACCTAAACCAAAAAAGAAAACAGATCATCCAAAAGCAGATACTTTACTATCATTACACAGAAGACAATCTTCAAGAGCTGCAGCTGTTCAAAATAAATTGGATTTAGTTTCTAAATTAAAGGAAGATGAAGATAGACGTAAAAATTTGAAACCAGTTCATAGAATAGAATATGTTGAAATGACACAAGATGAAAAATTAGCAGAAGCGATTGAAACAGAAAAGTATAATATTCAAACTCTTAACAAATATCAAGAGCAAGAAGTTGATAAAAAGAAGAAACAAAGAGCTTTACAATTAAGTAAAAGAAAAAGACTAACAAATATTTTAAGTTTTAAAAGTTTACCAGTTTTTGTCACACCAATTGAAGAACATGATTATCAAAAATTTTTAGAAACCAGAGATTTTGTTGTCGTAAAGAAAAAAGATAGAAGAGGTAGAAAGAGTAAAAAACAAAGAGAGGAAGAGGAAGCTGCTGCTGCTGCTGCTGCTGCCAAAGAAAAAGAAGAGAAAGAAAAAGAAAAAGAGAATAAAGATAAAGGACAAGACGAAAAGGATAAAAGCATTCTTGTTGATTCTGCATCGGATGAACAAATAAATAATAATGATACATCTGTTATTGAAAATAAACTAGATGGACTACAACAAAATAATGAAAACAAAGAAACTGAAGAACAACAAATGGATGATGAAAACAATAAAGATTTAGAATCAGGTTCACCGCAGAAAAGAAAAGGCACAGATCCTATAGACACAGCTGAAATTAAAAGAATAAAACTTTCTGATACCAATGATGCTACGCCTTATGACAGTGATGATGATGATAGTGTTGTACTGCTCGGTAGAGAATCTGATGTAAGTATGATTCAAGACTCTAAACCTCCAAATGATACTGATGAACCAATAACGAAAGTAAATGATGAACCAATACTAGAATCTAAAGATGAGTTAACAGAAGAACCTAAGGGTGAACAAATAATTGAAGTGAATGACAAGCATGTTGCAGAAACTGATGATTCCAAAGATAAAGTTGAAATCCTTGAAACTAATAATTCATTGATAGATGATGAAAAAATTGACACTCAAAATTCAACAGGTGTTTCTATCAGTGATGGTGTCAAAGCTGAAACTGACACTGAAGAAGTAAAATTAGAATCTATAAATGAAGCTGGTCTTAAAGAATCTAAAGAGAATAATGATTTAGAAACATTTGATGGAAAAGAAGCTGATAAGAGCGATGACACAGGGTTGACTAAAGAAGAATTAGAAGAACCTGTTAATGTATATGAAGGCCCTCCACAACTTGTTGCAGCGAATTTCTTATCATTTGAAGAATTCAATAAATCCATTACTATGAATGAAGTTAAAAAATATATTTTTGGTATCCAATCTTTATTACCAGCATCAAGAAGGTTCACTGATATTGAACCATTTATAAGAATTAAGAAGTCTGAGAATGTTGAAGATAATAAGGATTATGTTGAAATGAATGATAAACTTCCAAATCTTGACATTTTAGACAACTTTCCAAAGTTTGGTGAATATAATAAAGTTAAGAAAGAACAAGTTATCACAGAAACAAGGGCAGATATTAAAATTATTTTAAAGACACAACCACCTACAGGTATTTATTTACCTAATGGTAGTAAAAAATCATGTTTAATTAATGGTAAATCTGCCATGTATTTTGATCCTAAAACTGGCTTACCATATAATAATGTTGATGCTTATAAAGTTATTAAAGAATTAGAGAGTGGCTCTTTTGGGTGGGTGGAGTTTCCAAATGGTGGTGCATACGTTGCTTTTAAAGAATTTTCAAGACATGCAAAAGGTGTACCTGAAGGTTTTGATGATGATTAATTACATTTTCTTTTAATTTAGTTCAACAGATGATTTATCTATTGATTAATATTTAATTATTTTTCTATATAAATGGTTTAATAAATAAATATACCAAAAAATTGGATGCTATTTGATCATATTAGGATCATGTAACCAGAATTAATAACATGAAGTTTAATTTTCTCTTTATAAAATTCTTGAGAATCTAGTTTAATTCTTTTAGATATTGTAAATGATTCAATGATATAATGATGTAGTTTTCAAAATATAACATCAAATCTGTCATTGATTTATTCTTGAAGATCCTTTGAATGAGCAGCAATTAAGTTATCTTGGAACTTAAACAATTGTTCTTCAATAAGAGGAATCAAATGCTTCTTGACTTCAGCTTGATGATCTGGGAAACCAGTGTATTCATAAACATATTCAGTTTCATCATGGATAAATTCAGGTAATGAGATTGATCCACTAAAAGATTCATCATTGGAACGTGAAGTACCCGTTATATTGAAAGAAATCTGCATGTCGTAAATACAGATAACTTTACCCTTACGTTGAGAAACATCACAGTCACCGTTAACAGTTATGTCGTTAATTTTGATAATATAAGATTCATTGTCCACTTCAATTGGTGTGAAATGTTCAGTAAAGTATTCTTTTGACCATGAAAGGCAGTTTCTTTCTACCCAGTGCCAGTTATTTGGATTATTGACGACCATTCTTGCTAACAGTGATTTGTTTTAGGAGTTTGTTGTGTTGATGTAGATTAGTTGGTAATGAAGAAGAAGTATTTGTTTAAAGAAATTCGTAGAAAAACCAAAAAATTCTACCAAAAGAAATTTCCAGCACAAAAAAATTTACAATTTGCTGAAACCTCAAAACCTCAAAATTTATATACTGAAATAATTTTTAAACTCTATTTAATCTTTTTTGAAACTATCATCAAAAGGATCATGCTCCTGTGAAGGAACATCCATCTCAACGTTAAGCAACACACTTCCATCAGATCCAGAACTATTTCTTCTTGTAAAGTGTGAATCATTGTCAGAGTACCGTTGAGCACCATGACCACTATGTAAACTGTCAGCTGAATCACCATCGTCAATGATGAAGGGATTATAATCATCATCTCCCATGGATATCAAAGAATTGGTTTTATCTTCATCATCTTCATCTTCTTCTTTAATCATTTGATTTTGTAAGCCTAAGTTGTTTTCCACTCTAATAGCTTTAACACCTCCTAATTGTCTAGCACTTACAGCTGTAGATGGTATATCTACTTCTTCCCCATCATTTGGATTCTCAGCAATGTTAACTAAAGTAGGTTTGGCCCGTATAGCAGTTGTTGTTAAAGATGGATTTTTGATAATAGATGCTTTACTCAATCTATCAGCAGTTTCTGAATCTATTGTATAAGCTTCTGAAAATTGAGAAGCCCTACTTCCACTTTGAGTACTAGGAGCAATTGTAACACCAGGAATGTATGCAACTGGAATGATATTTGAAGCTCTTGTAAATACAGTTGTAGCAACAGAGTTTCTCTTATTGCTATTAGAATTCAAGTAAGAGTTTCTGTTTACTCCATTCTTATGATGGAAATTAACCTCAACATCATCATCTAATTCATAACCACTATGTTTAATTCTATTGAATTTCAACTTTTTCCAATAAAACTTGTATAAAAAGAAACCTGCTAAAAGCATTAAACCAATGATACCACCTACTAAACCTCCTGCAAGTGCACCAACATTAGTTTGACTTGTTGCTGCAACTGATGATGCTTTACAATATGTGGTTGGGCACTCAGTACATGTTTGCAGAGTTAGAGCACAATCTTCACCTGATCCACAAGTTGGGCAAGCAGGACTTGTAGCACATACTACACACCCATTGGAATTGGTCGATTGTGTAGCAGATGAAGTAGATGATTCAGCTCTCTTGAATATTACAGTCGTTGTAGGTTTTTTTAAATATTTTTCATCCATTATCAGTCAAATATAAGTATTGATACTATAGCACGTGTATGTATGATTGAATAGTATATTCTATTCAATATGAGCTCTATTTTAAATATTTCTTAATTGTAAAGTTATATCATAAAGTAATATGCTTCAGATCAGAATGAAAAAAGAAAATTAGGTGGTGTTCAGATGTCACGTGAGAATATTTATTTTACTAAAATTTTTTTCAGGAGATGAGGGTTCAAGTAAAATATAACATAGAGAAAGTACACTGTATTTATTTATTCATATATAATTAACTAAAAAAAACATTTACAATGAGTGGGAAATTATCTTCAAACTGGTTGAAATTAAAAAAGAGTAAACTTACAGGATCATCTGTAACTAAGAACACCAAAAAGAAGCAATCAGCATCATCAGATAAGACTAAATCAATTGTTAATAGTATAACAAAAAATCTAGATAAATTAAAGACATTAAAATCTTCAAGAGATGTTAAAGACTTAAAGAAATTTGCCAAAGAGAATGACATAAATATTGATGATGTTTCCAAAACACATAATGTTCAATTAAATAATGAAACAGATAAACGAACATTGACACCTAATAAGAAGCTATCTGAAAAGAAAAAAAGTATAGGGAAATATTTGGCTATAGATTGTGAATTTGTTGGTGTTGGACCAGAAGGTAAAGAATCAGCATTAGCTAGAGTATCACTTGTAAATTTTCATGGACATACAATTTATGATAAATTTGTTAAACCTAGAGAGCGTGTTACAGATTGGAGAACTTGGGTTAGTGGTGTTACTCCATCTCATATGAAAGATGCTATAACTTTTAAAACAGCACAAAGTAAAGTATCTGATCTTCTTAAAGATAGAATATTAGTTGGTCATGCTGTTCATCATGATCTAAGTGCTCTATTATTATCACATCCAAGATCAATGCTTAGAGACACTTCATTGCATCAACCATTCAGAAAGTTAGCAAAAGGTAAAACACCAAGTTTAAAAAAATTATCAAAGGAAGTATTAAATATTGATATACAAGGTTCTGAACATTCCTCTGTAGAAGATGCAAGAGCTACCATGATGTTATATAAATTACACAAGCCTGAGTTTGAAAGATTGCATAAGTATCATGATAGAAAAAATCGTGAATCTAATTAAATATATGAGCATGTAACTGATAGAGAATTATTTTAAAAAACAATATCGTAGTATTGGTTTTAAAGTACAAAAAAATGAAGTAATAACAAAAACAGTAATGTAATAAGTCTATAAAAGGTGCATCTGAATTGAAAGGAACAAATAGTAAAAAAATATAAGACAACGAATGATAAAATTAAAGAATGTAATATTAGAAAAGTAAAAACTGTCTATCAACAGTTGAGAATGAAAAAAAAAAAATTAAATATGTGATTATTCTGTTTCAATGTTGGTTTCATAAATTCTTTTGATAATTGATCGCATGATACTTCCACGTTCTGATTTAGAAGGATGTGATAATTGGTCAGTTGTAGGAGTCTTGGTGGTTACAAACTTATAGTTTCTGATACCCAACAAATCATACTTCTTTAACAATTCATCTGCAGCATCAATATATTTTTGAGGAGTTTCATACCCAGGTTGGACACATGCAATTCCAGAAACTTCGTAAATTTCATGGACCAATGTAATAGATGATTGCCTTGAACTGATAAGTTGTCTAATGGTTGGTCTAATTTCAAAGTAAAATTTTAATAATAATCTAGGGTGTTTCAAACCAATGAATTTTAATAATCTTAAAAACTTGATTTTTGACTTATCATTTGGGTCTCCTTGAGTAAAGTAGATACAAGCTTGAATAATTGAGATATTAGAGCTATCAGTATCAGAAATGATATAATCAGCTAATCCCTTTGGAATGATTGAATCGTCACCTAATGATATGAATTCATCTTCACAAATATTAGTACTATTCATTGTATTTTCAAGTTCTTCAGTTTTAACCAAGATGAAAAGCATCATTAAATATGATAATGTTGATTTGCAGAAATCTGAGCTATGAGGACTTCCACAACGGAATTCTTCATTCATATATCTGAAAATAAAAAATTGCTTCAGCGAATCAATTGATGAAGCTTTGGAGTATGGTAACTGTAATCCCTTCAATGTATAATGCAATAATACTTGATCAAAGTTATCACGTCTCAAACTAATCTGATCAAACACTTCCATTTTATTAATGTAATCACCAAACTTAGGAAGTTCAGCAAATAAAAATGTTAAAACATCACCACCTTCAAATTTTTCTTTGATATTCATAGATTCCAAAATTTTAGTGATAAATTGCATACCACCTTGATAAATAGCGGTATGATCTGAATGAATAATAGTTAATGATAACCAAAATAATTTTCCAAATAAGAATGAGGATGGTAGTAACCCTTCAGACATTCTACTTAAAGAGTAAATTATGCAAATGCATTGATATAAATATTTTGGTTGAGTGACTTGTTCAATAGCAACTTCTGAAATCATATCTAAAACTTTCAAAATTAAATTATCATTAACACCTCTTTTAGACAAAACACCCAATAGTAACAATGATCTACCTCTTAGTACAGAATCTTTTCTGAATACTGCATCAAGAATATATCTATTCCATCTAACAGTCCAGACAATCTTAGTGCTTTCATCAGCAACACACTGAATAACTTCAATTAATGATGTAACTAGTGATTCCATAGAATTGACTCTTGTAGAAAATTTGGAAATCTCAGTAGGGAAATTATCAAGAGTATCTCTTGTTAAACCAAATAATAATCTAGATCTTTGAGATGTGAAATGTTTGATAATAACTTGAAGAGTATAAACCGCATGAGGTGATAATGATGGTTTAGTCAAAAATGATTGCAAAACGTTTAATAATAATTGGTGACATGCAACTCTTAAATCCATTGGGCCAACATCGACTAAAACAGTAACGATATAAAAGATATCAGGTAAAAACATTTCAGTGAAAGCAAGTGAATCAAAGAATAATGAAACACAAATTTGGACCAGTACTGTTATTTCCACCCAGTTACTATGTGAAGAAACTGAATGACTTCCTGAATCTGTTGGGAAAGGAATATGAGAGATATCTTTCAATCTTTTGATAACAACACTACATAGTTCTAGTGTTGGAGTTGATGTGATTAATGATAAAATACTTGTCCACTCAGAACCTTCAGCTTCACGATCAATGGCAGTTAATACTATTTCATCCACTAGAATGGTTGCAATCCGGTCGTCTAAGCAAATTTTTGACCAGATATAACGATTAAAACAAGCAAAGAAAGCAGGTTCAGTTGCTGAAGCAGCGAGCAAACTTTGAATAATTTCGGCAACAAAATCAGTACCATTTTCATCATCTATCATATAAATGTGTTCATAAATATTAGTGATCCAAGGTGAAACATATAGAATTGCAGAAAATTTTTGACGTGAACTAACACCATCTTTATATAATTTCAAGAAACCAGCAATGAAATCAGCAGTTAATTTTGGTTGAGTTTCAGCTAGCTTTTCAGAAATTGATAAGACAAAATTGTTATAATCTTTAGGGAAGTAAACCTCTGGTGATTTAGCTAGTGGTCTGCCTAAATCCATATTAAAATATGCCTGACAAGATGCAAGGAGATTATATGAAACAGATCTTACCTCTAATGATGATGAAGTTAAACCAATAAACACAACGTTGAATATGTCACCTGATAGATCTTCTAATGATTTTGTAGCATCTTCTTTGAACAATGTTTTTGTTCTAGATTCTGTTACTCTGTTCTTAGTGAAATATAAAAGTCTCATTATATCTAAAACTTTCGGTGAAGTCAAAACTAAATTTATTCCATCATTAAATTCAATTGTAAATTCATTACTCACTCCAGTAGTTTCAGAAAGGTGAATATTTTCAATATCTTTCAACAAGTAAACCTCAATTATATATATTTCTTGGATGCCAGTATCAAATTCAACCCTCTTTGGATTTGTTTGTAAGAATTGAATATATTCAGCGCCCACTCTAATGCTTGTAGGGACAAATCTCTTTTGATGTGGTTCAAATACAGAAGCATCATTGAAGTTAACTCTAACATCATAATATGATCTCATGGAATCACTAGATAAACCTAAAGATAACACAGTCTTAGCATCAGCATTAGCAGAAACAAAATGATATTGAAAACCAGCTTTATCCAGTAATGATCTATCAGTTTTGATGTATTTCACAACTGAATCAGCTAGATAATTAGAAAGATTGTAGTAATGAACACCGATGCAATTTGGAGCTAATTCTTCAGGGAATAAGGTTCCTAAACTGTTAGTCAAAATATATGGAAATTCAACAATTCCATGAGAAGTACAGTCAATGACAAAATTGAATTTTTGATTCCAGATCTTAGAAACAACTTGGAAGATTCTGTACAAGATCAACTCTTCGTCAGCATAATTTCTAATCTTGTCATATTCTGGGAATGAAAATAACAATATTGGTGTACCATCAGTACTAATACTTTGAGTGATAAAGGTTGATTCTTGTAAATATCCCAGATCCTTGAAGTTGTATTTACTCATAAATTCATACAAATCACTGTGTGATTCAGGAGTAATAAAATCAGGAATTTCATAACCAAAAACAACAACAGAAGGTTGGCCCAAGCTGATTAATAAATCATTGACAGTCTTTGATAAAGATTTAGCATGGATAATATCTGCATCAGTAGAACAGAATTCGTCGAGGTAGAAATCTCTGATATCATCCCATCTCTCATAAATATAAGAATGAAAGAAATTAATATATTCTTTCTCAATGAAAGAAGCATCAACAAATTCAAAGTTATAAGAATCATCAAATTCAGTCATATTCTCTAAAAATTTAAAAACTTTATCATTTAATTCGTTTAATTGGTGGGTCTTTTCTTTCAATAAAGGCCATTTCAAAGTATTAATGCTTCCATTAGCAATATTTTGAAGCACCTTAGCAAGTAAAAGAAATTTTCTTTGTGTAATACGATCTTGAAGAACAGGGGCATTATCCTTTTCTGGGCTGACAATAGCAGGACAAATAAATCTTAAAAACATAAATGAACCAACTGCAACTAATCTATAAGCAGGGAATTTGGTTTTAACACATTCAGCAATCGTTTTACAGATCTTTCTGAACTCAATAGGAATATGATCTAAAGAGTTTAACACAACATCAACAAGTTTATTCAAATAATAGAAGAAATGTTCCAAGTTTTCATCAGCACAAGGATTTGTAATGTCTATTTTTTCAATTTCAAGATCTTTTGTATCATTTATTATTTCTGCAATTATAGGAGCTAAAATATTTGTCAAGTATTTTGAGCCTTTTAGTCTAGCAAATGATGACAAAGTTCTACTTGCAAAACTATTTCTTCTCAAAATATCAGCATAATTTAAAGCATTGTCAATTTCAGTAACAACTAGAAATGAAACCATATTTGCACTTTGATTTGTTTGATCAGAAAATGATAATAAAGATTGAGCTAAAGCAGAAGCATCAGATCCTGGACAGACTGATGTTACAGAAGCTAAAACATTTGGTTTATCAGTAAAGGTTTTAAAAACTTCAGCTATTTTATTATTTTTAACATCAGCATCCTTACTGTCTTTAAATGATTCAAAGATACTAACAAAAACTTTTAAGAATGCAATTCTAATGGTACAATTCTTATGATAACCAATTGGTAAAGCAAATGATAAACCAACATCAACATTAGCTTTCAATAGATTTGTTAATGAAAGGACAATATTCTCAGAAACCATACTAGCTTTGTGTTTATAAGATATAGAAAAGTTATCAGGGTCACTATATTTTTCTAAAGCTTTTAAGAAAGTATTGAAATAAATACTGAATGCACTTGCTTTTGAAAGTTTTAATTCATGGTCATCTGAAACTTGTGATGCTTCTAAAACTAGATTATCCAAAACTAGAGTTAAAGCTTTACCACTTTCTATAGCTATATCCATATATAAATATTCTAAATCTTTTGGGATACCTTCAACATTATCATGAATATGGCCAGTATCATTACAAGTACAAGAATAAGAGATTGAATTTTCAAACCACTTATAAGCACTTCTTAAAAAATCATTTCTGATTCTGAAACCACCTTTGATTAGCATAACATCATCATAGTAATGAATCTTATAGATGAATTTTGACATTCTAACTCTTAACTTCAAAACACTTTGGTCAACAGTTGGTATACCATCAATGATTTTTATTATAGCTAAAGCAGCATCTATTATTTTAATTGAAATTGAGAAAATTGTAACATTATCACCAGAATCTAAAATAGCTTTGAATAGAATAATGATATTTTCAATAAATCTCATATCACTTAAGGAAAGATTATCAGCCTTCTTTTCTAATTCAAAAATTTTTGGGAGTAACATTTTAACAATAGTTGGATAAGTCTTTGAATGAGTTTCAGATGTCAATATATCTTTAGCATTTTCTCTAGTTATTAAACTATCAACAGCTAATAATTTCATTTGGACCCTAATAAAGACTTCAATCTTTTCTAATATATCATTTCTAACTAACTCAGTAAATTCAGCTGAAATACCAGGTCTATGTTGAATAAAAATACCTGAAACAGAAGCTAAGAAACCAGCATAATTTCTGAATTCAGTTATTTCTGACTCTGATAATTCGGTACGATCTATACCTGCTAATTCATACCATCTGTTGTATAATCTTAACCAAACTTGGATAACACCATTACTGGGGCTTCTAATTTTTTGGAAAGATTTTCTAACATTTCTTTGTAAAGCAACATTACCAGTAGTTAAAGTAGTATCTTCAGCAACATCTTTGAAGAATCCAACATTATGAGACATTGGTGAATTATTGCGTTCACCATTAATTCTGATTTCCAGATTGATGCACTTAAATGCTCTCTTGACTAACGAATAAGTTTCAATATCTGGTGAGCAAAGTAAAACTAATAAAGATTGTTCAACTAATGAAGAGCATAAATTATATAACTTATCACCAATTATGAGGGCTCTTTCATAAGAATCATAGTATTCTAAGCTACTATTTAATTTGATTCTATATTCTAATAATTTAACATAAACTTCTAATAAACTATTTCTTTCAAATTCAAAAAAAGAATTTTCAATAAAACATTTAGACATAGAACCAATCGTTAAACCTGAACCAACGTATGCATTAAAAACAGCATCAACATCATCAGGAATATTTGAAACAGAAACAAAACTTGCAATAAACTGTTGAGCAGCATGAGAAATCTTTTCATTTTGATCAATTAAACAAGTTGAAATTGGATCTAAAATCATAAAGGAATTATCCAGTATAATTTTTGCCCTTTCTTCAAAAGTTTTTTTATCTGAAATATAAAAATAAAGATGAGGAAATTTTTTAAAAATTGCTAAAATATTAAGTAAAGTTGCTCTAGTATAAGAACTTGAAGGTAAAGAAATTCTATCATATCTTGAAGTTGAATTTGATCTATGAATATAATCATCATTTGAAATAGCTGAACTTGAACCTGAATGATGCTTAAATAAATTTCTTGTAGTTTCTTTAAATTTTTCAGTCTTTGGAGATATTAATGATGATACTGATGATGGAGTTGAAGAATTTTTGGACCCTTCACTTGCAGGAGATCTAACATCACCTTGAACATGTTTAACATTATAGTGAGAGAAAAAATCTGTTGATGCATTTGAAGTTGTTTTATCAAGACTTGAACCATCATCATCAATTGCAATTGAATCAGCATAATTGTTTGATTTTAATGAATTACTTAATCTAATAAAAATTGATCTTAAAGCTGGGAATAAAGATTGTAATAAAATTTTATTTGTTTCAAGAGTAGTTAAATTTTGAGCAAATAATTTAAGAATTGAAGTAGCTAATTCTAAATTAACTAATAAAGTATTTTCATTTTCTAAATCTTCTAAAATTTCTGGTATTGTTCTTTTTGAATCTAAAATACATAAACATGAAAAGAAATCTTTTTTCAAATTTTGTAAAATTAAATTTTCACTTGTAGTTAAATTTTGAAGAGATGATGAAATAAATATAATTTGATCTTTTGAAGTTGCAGATAATGCTATACTTGATGAATGATTAGTATTTGTTAACAATTTTTTAACAGGATCTATAAAACGATTTGAATATCTAACTAAAGCATTTTTTGGATCTCGAGGATAAATTGAAGCAGCAATACTTGTTATTGTAACTAAAAAATCTAAACTTTCTAAAACTAAAACACTATCAGTTGATTCTTTTGTTGGAGGATTTTGAGGATATAAAGTTTTATCAATTATATGTAATAATTTTAATTTTTTATTACTTGATGAAAATCCTGTAAATTTTTTCAAAGTACTTGTCTTTGGTTTTTCACCTGATAAATAATCTTCAAAACATTTTGCATTTAAAGATAATAATAAAGCTAAAAATTTATAAATACTTTTATAATGTTTTGAAGTTATTTGAGAACTACCAGTTGATAATCTTGTAACAGTATTAACAGTTGAATTTGATTCAATAAAGGAATAAAGTTCATCAAATAATTCATCAGAATTTGTTGGATCTAATTTCATACAATTTAAAAATTCTAAAGGTCTTGCAAATACCCAAATTTGAACAGATTTCATGAAAAATGATAATAATAATTGTCTATAAGATGCCTTTCTAATTGAAACTATAATTGATTTTAATTCCCTTAAATATTTTATTAAAAATTTTTCATTTAAATGAATTGCAGAAAATAATTCTAAATATTGTATATAATCAAAATCATTTGAAATATTATGTTTTAATATACTAACTTTACCAACACTATATTTAAAATAAATATCAGGATTTGAAGCAGATAAATATCTTAAAATAACTTCAACATTTGAATCTATTTGTTCAATTAAATATTTAATTGTTAATTCATCATGTTGAAAAGAAGTTGAATTATTATTAAAATTATTTTGATTAAAATTTGAATTTGAATTTGAATTTGAATTTGAATGATTTTGATTTATATTAATAGTTGAAGAAGATGATGATGAATTTATTAAAGAAGTTGAAGAACTTGTTGTTAAATTATTTGATGCAGGTTTTGTATTTAATAGAGATAATTCATAAGTAATTGCATTTGTTGATTTTAATTTTGATATAACACTTAAAGAACGTTGAGCAGTTGATTCAGTTAAAGGATTTGGGGCAACAGTATGATAATCAATTTTTGAAGAAGCCATACCAACACTACTTGAAGAATCTACTGAACTTATTGAATCTATTGAATTTTTTCTTGTAAAAGGTTCTTTTGAATCCCAATTAACTTTTGATAAATCTGCCATTAATCTTAAAATAATTAATAAAGAAGAAAGATTATTAACAGAACGTTGTTTTAACAAGATATAATTATCCATTTTGTTTAAAGTTTCTAATATTAAGACACCAGTATTTAATACTTCATCAAATAATTTTGAAGTTGATACATTAATTAAAGCACTTCTACTTGATAAAAAGTAATTATTGACTTCAACTTCTGACATTGACATTATATTTTGAGAAGGTAATAAT
>JAJMKZ010000466.1:0-20312 GCA_030564005.1 Ruyongia tratensis | reverse complement strand
CTAAAAAAATTTCAGAAAATTTTGATCAAACTTCAATTCAATTAATTAAAAAATTAATTTTAAATCAAAATAATTATTCAAATGATTTATTAAATAATATTGATTTAGAAAAGAAAGAATTTTTTGATTTATTTGGTAAAGAAAATCAAACTGAAGGTATAAATGCTTTTATTGAAAAAAGAAAACCAAAATGGAAATTATAAAATAAAATAAACCTCCTCCTCCCCCCCTTTTTACTTTTTTTTTTTTTTTTTAGTATATATTGTTTGTGAAGTTTATTCTTGATCTTTAACATTGATATATATATCTTGTTTATTACTTTGAAAATCTTCATCTGAAATTTCATCTTCATCATCATGAACAACTAATGTTGGAAGATTAACTCTGTAATTAATATCATAAACTTTAAATAATGGTAATTTTAACCAACCAAATTTTAATGGAATTAAATTATATTTAATAACTTGTCTTGTCTTTGGTAATAAATTAATGTTTATAATTGAATTACTATTAATATTACTATTATTATTTGATGATCTTATAGTTGATGATAAATTTGAATTTAAATTTGAATCTGTTATAGTTTTAAATTTTGTTAAATTATGAAATGTTGTTGGATTATCAAATAATTGAATAGAAAATTGAAAAATTTTTTTACTTGGATTTTCAATAATATAATTTAATTCAATTTCATTATTATCCTTTCTTTTATTATCTTCTTTTAAAAATTTAATCTTTAAAATAACTCTTGGATCCATTAATGGTAATGTTAATTTTAATGGTTTATTATAATATTCATTAATATTATTATTTTCATCATTTTTTCTTTTATATTTAATTATTAAATTAGCATCAAATGAAATATTTCTTAATAAACTATCTTTAACAATATATGTTTTAATAAAATGATTACTATTAAATCTATTAACTTTATCATTCTTTAATATTTGATATTTTTTTAAATCTTCAAAACATCCCATTTCTTTATTATTAATTACATAATTAATTTCATCTTTAATAATTATAATATCATTATATAAATCATTAATAACATCTAATTTCATTAACCAATATCTTTGTGATTCAACAATTTTAACTTTATCATCTTCATCATTAATAATAAATAAATTATTAATTTCATCTTTAGTTTTAATAAGTTTTTCTTCTTTATCAAAAATTGAATTTTTATCTAATAAAGTTTCAAATCTTGGTAAAAATGATAATGAAAATTTAAATGGATTAATAACTTGAATTGAAAATTTAATAATATTTTTAATTGGTATATCATAATTATTACCAACAAAATATATAACATTAATTTTAACATTTAAAATATTATCATTAATTTCATTTAAATTATTATTATTATTATTATTATTATTATTATTATCTAAATCAATTATTTCAATTGGTGCTCTAATTGATAATTTTTGATGAATTTCTTTATTAACTTCAACATTATTTAATTTTAAATCTTGTAATTCTTTATCATCATTCCAAAAATATAAATTTTTAAATTCTTTAGTTGATAAAATATTTTTACCATTAAAATTTAATAAAATTTTTACTTGAAAATCAATTTTTTCAAAATCATTATTTAAAAGAATAAAATCAATATTTTTCAATAATTCACCAATAATTATTTTATTAGGTAATTCAGAATTTAATTTAAATTTAATTTTTGGAATTCTTGGAATTATTTCAATATTTAATGGATCTTTATTAATAATAACTTCTTTATAAAAATTAAAATTATTTCCTAATACTTTATTATACCAAATATATTTATCTTGAATTCTTAAATTTTTAGTATTAATAATTTTAATATTTGTTTTAATTTCAAATAATTCTTTTAATTTAAAATTACATAAAATTTTAAAACATGAAATTTTACCTAATAATTTTTTTGTTAAAATTTTAAATTGAAAAATTTTTTCTTGATTTGATTTAAAAAATTCTAAATTTGTTTTACCTTTTAATAAATTTAATTCTTTATCATAATTTAATTCAATAATATTTAATAAATTATCATCTGATTTAAATTCATTATTATGTTCTAATAAAATATTTGGAAAACATTTATTATTATTGTTATTATTATCAATATTATTATTATTATTTTGAAATTTAATTATTAAATCATCTAAATAAACTTCTTTATTTAAAAATCCATTCATTTGTGATTTAATTATAATTTGTAAATCAATATAATCTGTTAAAGAAACTTTTGAATTTTTAAATAAAACTTCTGCAAAAAATAAATCAAATGAATTATCAGTTGTTAAATTAATTTTTAATATTTCTTCATTATTTAATTTAATAATTTCTTTAATTTTATTTGATTTAATTAATTCAACAATTTTATTATTAATAATTTTATTAATCTTTCTCTTTGATAATAAATTAATTTCTAATAAATTAATTAAAAATCCATATGGTTTTTTTAATTCAATACAACATAATAATAATTTATGATAAATATAACTTAAAATATTATCCCAATTTTCATTTGTTGTTTGTTTATAATTATTAATATTATCATTTGTTTCATTTGAAGAATTTGATGATAAAGAAAGTTCATAATATTTAAAAGCATTATTAAAATCTAATTGTTTATAATATTCTTCACCAATTAAAAAATTTAAATAATCTATACTTCTTTCAAAAATTCCATCTTTTCTTTGAAAACATAATTTTGATAAATTTAATAAAGTTATTAAATCTAATTCTTCAAAATTATTTAAATTTTTTGAATAAAAATCTTCATCATCAAAATCAATAGTTGAAACTTTTCTTTTTAATAAGTAATAAGCTTGTAAATAAAGATAACCTGGATGTTGTAAAACAATTGGTGATAATTTATTTGTAACATCTAAACTAAATGGTAAATTTATTGAAATAACAGGATCAAAATTAACAACATTTGATGTATTATTAAGTTGACATAAATCACAAATTTGTGCTAACCATTTAAATTGAATAATTGACCAATTTAAATATGATTTTGATTTTGATAAAGTTAAATTTGTTTTAAATTTTTTTTTTATTAAAAATGTAACTGTTTGTAAATGAATATCAAATTTTTTATAAGCAATATTTAATTGTTCTAAATAAATATTCAATTTAACAATATGTAACATTAAGATATCTAATAATAATCTATAATGATTCCATGATTCTTGATCTAAAGTTTCATCTTTAAATAAATTGACAATATCATCATAAGCATTTTCATAATTTTTAATAGAATATTCATAAAATTTTTTAATTTCATTAATAAAACCTAATTTAATAGAATACCTTGATTCTAAATGTATCCTAGATAATAGATTGGGTGAAGTTGGACTTGCTGGTGTAATTGGAGTTGAAGAGGAAGATGAGTATGAATTTTCGTTTAATAATGATACAACTCTAGCCTTCCTCTTCTTTAATTTTTTTTCTATATTTAAATAGAAATCATTAATTATTGGTTTCATTAATTGTAATGATTCTAATGTAAACGAAGTTATTTCTTTTTGAGATGTTGCAGGCATAAATTGTAAAGAAGACTTATTTTGTGAATTTGTTTGTTTTTTAATGTTAATTATTCTAGTATTAATATCTGAATTTGGTGGAGCAGAATTTGAACAAAGAATTATAGATAAAAGTTTAATATTTCTTTTATCTAATATTGTTTTTAATTGATTAATTTCTTCAATAATTAAATCATCACTTATATTTATTTCAGAAGAATCTTTTAATTCAGTGTTTACTTCCCAAAATGAAATAAATATTGAAGGTATCTCTGTAATATATTTATCAAACCAATGCTCAGATATTATTTTATTTGGATAAACTGGGGAATCTGGATTAAAAATTGATAATGATGAATGTTTGTTACTATTATTATCTTGTAGTGTAGATGTTGTTGATGGTAAACAATAATCTTTATTTATAAATTTAAAACTATATCTATATGGAAATCCATTAATTTCAGATTTAAGTGAACTATTATCCCATGGACTATCAGAAGGGACATGGTATTTAGACCAAATATTTAGAATATCTTTAACAAATGGTGTTCTATTGCCATCAATGAGAGGTAAAGATCTTGTCAATTTATCAGAATTAGTATGAATAGCTATGTTTTGCTTTCCAAAATACTTTTCAGTCAATTGAGCATCTATACCTTGCACAATGACTAAAGGTGATACATGACTAGTTAACTGATACGAATACGAATCCATTTTATCGATAAACAGGTTGATTTTTATAGTTTATTTATAATTCAAAAGCTTTTTTATGATTAAAAAGTTTCAACAAACCAATTCCGACCATCAATTTTTTTTTTTAATTCAATAAATTCAATCTTATAATTTAATATATAAAATATTCAATAAATAAATATGAATTCAATAAACTAATATAAACTAATATAAACTAAATGATTATACAAAGATCAATCTCACTTAAAAAAAATCAAAAGAAGTTATAAACACTTTTAATTCTCAAAAAAACAATAAACAGACACCTCGGAATTCAAATTCACGTTCAAAAAAAGTTAATTGGACACGTAAAAAAAGTTAAAACACATTTTAAATTTTAACCAATAAATAATTAAAGAAAGAAATAAAACTTTAACCTCATCATCATGAATTTAATTGCATTGGAGAATATAAAAATCATATTGAAAGGTGTGATATTGATATGTATTGCAGGTGCTGCTATATCATCACGTCTTTTCTCAGTGATTAGATTTGAATCAATTATTCATGAATTTGATCCATGGTTTAATTTTAGAGCTACAAAATATCTTGTTTCTCATACTTTCTACGAATTTCTAAATTGGTTCGATGATAGAACTTGGTACCCATTAGGAAGAGTCACTGGTGGTACTCTATATCCTGGTCTAATGGTTACTTCAGGTACAATTTGGCATGTATTGAGAAAAATTGGATTACCAATTGATATTAGAAATATTTGTGTATTATTAGCTCCAGCTTTCTCTGGTTTAACAGCTTTTGCAACATATTTATTTACATCAGAAATTAAAGATTCAAGTGCAGGTTTATTAGCTGCCGCTTTCATGGGTATAGCTCCAGGTTATACATCAAGATCTGTTGCTGGTTCATATGATAATGAAGCTATTGCAATTACTCTTTTAATGGCTACTTTTTATTTATGGATTAAAGGTTCAAAAGAAGGTTCAGTTTTTTTTTCATCATTAGCAGCTATTTTTTACTTTTATATGGTTTCAGCTTGGGGTGGTTATGTTTTTATTACTAATTTAATTCCATTACATGTATTTGTTTTAATTTTAATGGGTCGTTATAGTCATAAATTATATACTTCTTATTCAACTTGGTATGCAATTGGTACTTTAGCGTCAATGCAAATTCCATTTGTTGGTTTCTTACCAATTCGTTCAAATGATCATATGGCTGCTCTTGGTGTCTTTGGTTTAATTCAAATCGTTGCATTTGGTGATTATATTCGTTCAAAAATTCCATCTGATCAATTTAAATCAGTTTTAACAGTTTCAATTATTTTAATTATTGGTTTAGGTATCTTAGGTTTAGTTGGTTTAACTTATGCTGGTTTAATTGCTCCATGGACTGGTCGTTTTTATTCTTTATGGGATACAAGTTATGCAAAGATTCATATTCCAATTATTGCATCAGTTTCTGAACATCAACCAACTGCTTGGCCAGCTTTCTTTTTCGATACTCAAATGTTAATTTGGTTATTCCCAGCTGGTGTTTATTTATTATTTCAAGATTTAAGAGATGAACATATTTTTGTTATTACTTATAGTGTTTTATGTTCATATTTTGCTGGTGTTATGGTTAGATTAATGTTAACTTTAACTCCAATTATTTGTGTTTCAGGTGCAGTTGCTATTTCAAAATTATTTGATATCTATTTAGATTTCTCTGAATATTTAAAAGAAAGTAAAAAAATTATTAAGACTGGTAAAACAAAGAAAGAAGATGAAAAAGAAAAAAATAATGATGATAAAGTTACAATTGCTTCATTAGTTGCAAGATTATCAGTCATTACTACATTTGGTTTCTACTTATATTTATATGTTTATCATTGTATTTGGGTTACATCAAATGCTTATTCTTCACCATCTGTTGTTTTAGCTTCAAAGAATGCTGATGGTTCACAAAATATTATTGATGATTATCGTGAAGCTTACTATTGGTTAAGAATGAACACACCAGAAGATGCTAAAGTTATGGCATGGTGGGATTATGGTTATCAAATTGGTGGTATGGCTGATCGTACTACTTTAGTTGATAATAACACATGGAATAACACACATATTGCAACTGTTGGTAAAGCTATGTCATCAAATGAAGATGTTGCTTACAAAATCTTAAAACAACATGATGTTGATTATGTCTTAGTTATCTTTGGTGGTTTATTAGGTTATTCAGGTGATGATTTAAATAAATTTTTATGGATGATTAGAATTGCTGAAGGTATTTGGCCAGAAGAAGTTCAAGAAAGAAAATTTTTTACTGAAAAAGGTGAATATAAAGTTGACGAAGAAGCTACTGAAACAATGAAAAATTCTTTACTTTATAAGATGTCATATCATAGATTTGATGAATTATTTAATGGTAGACCAGTAATGGATAGAGTTCGTAATCAAAGAATTCCAAAACCTGGTGATTTAAATGTTGTTGAAGAAGCTTTTACTTCTGAAAATTGGTTAGTTCGTATCTATAAAGTTAAAGATTTAGATAACGTTGGTCGTGATTTGAAGGATGCAACTAATTTTGAAAATCAAATGAATGGTTTAGGTATTAAAAAGAGAAATAATATAGCTCGTCCAGAATTAGACGTTCGTGAATTATAAAAATATGATTTAATAGAGAAAACAAGCAAATGAAAAGGAAAAAGAAAATTCTTCCCCTTTCCTTCCCCCCCCCCCTTTCAAAGAATATATTATAGTTTAAGTTATATATCATTAAAATGTAGCTTCTATAATTTAACTATTTAACTATAATTTTTTTTTTTAATATAATTATTATATGAATTCCGACCTGATCAAAAAAGTTTTTTCTTTTCTTCAATTCCGACTCTTTTTTGAAAAGTCGTCGAAGAGATAAAACCAACCAATCACACTAAACATTTGAAATTATACCAAATTTGATATTTTTTTTCAGTTTATTTGCATTCATTAATCAACTGTTTCAAAATGAGTAATGATTTAACCACCGTTACAAATAAAGAGATGGGGGAGTTGACTAATTTTAAAGAATCTGAAGATAAACTTAGCCATAAGGGTCAAGGAGATGAGATTATAGAAGATGAAGACTTATTACAAGAAATTACATTTGAAAAAAAATCTGTACCAAAATCAAGAACACAATCATTACAATCTGTTTTATCAAGTGTATCATTAAAAAGTTTTGTTCAAAATAATAATAATCAACAACTTTATAATAATCAAGTACATACGGGACATAATAACAGTACTAACAATAACAATAACAATAACAATAACAATAACAATAACAATAATAAAAACATTGATAACAATACAAATGATCAAAACAGTACAACCATATATAACATTCAAGCACCAGCTGCAACAGTATCTTCAGTAAGGAGAAGTTCACTTGAAATTGGACAAAAAGTTCCATTTAATGAAACAAATCAAAATGATGAATTAATAATTGAAAATGATGTTGATAATGAACAAATAGATTTACAAACACAATTAACTGATGATGCTTTAACTAAATTATCTTTAAATTTTTCAAAATTTCAACCTGCTGAAGTTGATTTAACAATTGTTCCAAAATCTAATAGTTTTGAATCTAATAATTCAAATGATGATCAAATTAATAATAATAATAATAATGGTAAAATTAATACAAACATTATCAATAATAATCCAATGGATTTTATTTCAGGAACATTTAATAAATCACCAATAGTTAATGGTAATGGTCGTCCAATATCGACATCACCTTTATTAACAAGAATTCCATCAAAGACTTTATCAGCAGCAGCACAATTAAGAGAATTAGATCAAAGTGCTAATGGATATCCATTACATTATTTTAAAGGACAAGAAAGATCTTCAAGTTTTAGTAATATTCAACAAATTCAATCTCAAAAACAAATCCAAAATCAAAATCAAAATCAAAACCAAATTCAAAACCAAATTCAAAACCAAATTCAAAACCAAATTCAAAACCAAAATCAAGTTTCAAATATAAATTCAAATCATGTACATATTCCTAAAGAAGTTAATTTACAAAGACAACAAACTCGTAAAGAGACACAAGAAAGAACAAAAACTCAACATAAAAGTTTTAGTGATAATAATAGAACATCAGGATTATTATCATCAAATACATCATTACAAAGTTTACCACAAACATTAATTAATAATAATAATAATAATAATATTCAAAACAATCACATTCATAATAATAATAGTAATAATAGTAATAATTTAAAAACGTTATCAGATCCAAAGAGACCAATGTATGTTCCAGCAGTTTTAAGACAATCTGATACAAATTTAAAAGCTGAAGATGTTCAATCAATTAATGAAGAAAATCAAAGAAAATTTAATTTAAATAATAATAGAATTAAAAAATCAGATTTAGTTAGAGATGCTGCTCAATCATTAAGATCACAAACATCATATTGGAGATTATTATCAACATTTTCAAATGATAATAAAAATAATGATGATGTTAGTAGTATTTATTCAGATTATAGTATTAATAGTTCAATGTCAAGAAAGGATAATAATATTACAAGAGCTCATTGGAGAAAAGATATATCAAGAAAATCATGTGCTTATTGTATTAAAACTTTTACATTTTTTGATAGAAGACATCATTGTAGACATTGTGGTGATTTATTTTGTGGTGAACATACATCACATTTAATTAAATTAGATAATGATGCAAAATTTGTTGATTGTTTAAATGAAGGATTTGAAAATGAAGGAATTTTAGCAAAAGTTTGTGATAATTGTTTTATTGATTATGAAAAATTTTTAGAGAAAAAAAGAAAGAAAAGATTAGAGAATAATAATAATAATAATAATAGTAATGATGATGATGATGATGATAGAATCAATAATAATAGTAATAATAAGAAGAAGATTGATGAAAAAGGTTGTAAAGAAGGTGAAGGAGATGCTGATGGACCTGCAGTTGTTGAAGGAAATACAGTTCCAGCAGATTGGAGTTGGAGTTCATTTTGATTTTAAAAGTTTTTTTTGTTTTTTTGTTTTGTTTTGTTTTATTTTGTTTTGTTTTTATTTTATTTTATTTTGTTTATTTATTTATTTTATCTATTTATTTATTTTATAATTCTTACAATGATTGATTATTCATTTAAAAAAAATAAGTTAATCATTAACTATTAATAATATAAAGAAAGAAAAAAAAAAATTCATTATAAGTTTTGTTAAAATAATTTCATTCAATAATATTCCAAATTAATTTCTCTAAATATTTATTTTTTTGCCACCAATAAAAATCATTATTTGATGATTGACTTTTTAATAGTATTTGTATTAATAAATTTTTTATCCAAATATTGTTTAATGATAAGTAAACTATTAATTTATATAGTGATGTTAAAATTATCAGTATTATTAAAAAAATATTTATGGTCTTGATTATATCTGAATTTAAAGATTGATTCTTAGTTTGATTATGGTTTAATTTTTTCTTTATATAGGATAATTCATTATTAGTGAATTTTTTGTCTTTTGTAAAAGATTTGAATAAGTGGTGATGATTCATCATTATATTTGTTGTTTTATGGGTATTAATTAATTAATGTGTTATCCAAGCAATACTCCGATAATCAAGGAGTAAAATATAAGATAATAGAGAAAAATAAACAATAAAAAACATTAAAAAAAATAAAATAATTGATGCCTTTGTTATTTAAATACTTTTATTTAGTTATTAAAGTTTTATTATCATTATTATTATTATCATCATCATTATTATTATTATTATAAGTGCCTTCATTAAGAAAAATTTTTTTTTAATTCACCAGCCACAATTTTTTTAAATCCGTGGCTGATTTTTTTTTTTTTTTTTTTTTTTTTTTTTTTTTTTTTTTTTTTTTTTTTTTTTTTTATTTTTTATCTTTTTTTATAAAAAAAAAATATCCTCACTTTTTATTTTTAATTTTATTGTCTTTAAAATTTCAAAAAATCAACTTTTTTACAATCACAAACAATAATGACTAAATACAAGTCCATATTAAACCTCTTTGGTAACACTCCTCTGGTCAAACTAAACCACATCCCTAAAAATCTAAACATCAAACCATCAATTTTAGTTAAATTAGAACAATATAATCCTGGCGGTTCTGCAAAGGATAGAATTGCTTTAAATATGATTGAAAAAGCTGAATTAGAAGGCAAAATACATCCATCAAAAACTACTATTATTGAAGCTTCAAGTGGTAATACTGGTATTGCTCTAGCTCTTGTTGGTAAATTAAAAGGTTATAAAGTTATAATTACTCTACCTGAAAAAATGTCAAATGAAAAAATTTCTGTTTTAACAGCATTAGGTGCAAAAGTTATTAGAACTTCAAATTCTGAACCTTTTGATTCAATTTGGTCTCATATTGGCGTTGCTAAACAATTAAATGAAAAGATTAAAGATTCTATAATTTTAGATCAATATTCAAATCAAAATAATCCAAATATTCATTATTTAACAACTGGTTTAGAAATTTTAAATCAAACAAATAATGGTGAAAATGTTAAAGCAGTGGTTGCAGGTGCTGGTACTGGTGGTACCATTGCAGGTATTGGTAAAAGAATTAAAGAGTTCAATCTTGAAAATAAAAGAGATATTAAAGTTATAGCTGCTGATCCTGAAGGTTCAATTTTATATGATCCAAAAAAAGAAAATAAAATTTTCCCTTATCAAGTTGAAGGTATTGGTTATGATTTTATTCCAAAAGTTTTAGATTATAAATATATTGATGAATGGTTTAAAGTTAATGATGAAGAAGCTTTAAATATGGCTAGAAGATTAATTCAACATGAAGGTTTACTAGTTGGTGGTTCAAGTGGTACTGCTTTATCAGCTGCTTTAAAATATATTAAAGAAAATGAATCCAATTTAACAGAAAATGATTCAGTCGTTGTTGTTTTACCAGATTCTGTTAGATCTTATTTAACTAAATTTATTAATGATGATTGGATGAAAGAAAAGAATATTAATATTCATGATGATGTTAAATCTGGAGAAGTTATCCCTGTTAATGATCTCCACAAATTATTCAATTAATGATTTATGTTTACTATTTGTGTTTACTGGTTTACTGTTTATACTTTATAGAATTACTATCTTACATTGTTTATAGAGTACAATTAATAATAAAAGTCTTTTTTTACTTCATAATTTTACGCCATACTTTTTTCAACTGCCTCAGTAAAAAAAAAACAAAAAAAATATATATATATATATTTCAGTCCGAATAGGGAAATGCTATTTTAGGAAATGGAATAAAAATTGTAGTATCAATATTTTTATTTTCATTTATATTGTTATTATATTATGCATCTGTTCAACCTTCACACTATTAAAGATCCTCTAATGATTTATGACCAAATGGTTGTAGAATCTTTATTAACTAATTCTTCCTCTGTAAAATTTTTTTATTTTTAACTGCTTCATTATTACAAAATGGGCACATCTTTATTAACTAGCTTTATCAAATTTTTCCATAAATTAATAAGTATATCATTAATATTCAATATAATCTAAAATATTAATTATAATTTTGAAATTTAAACAATTGAACTTTTAAGATTTTGAAAATATATACCCTGACATATTTTCATTTTTTATTACTAGTTTGAACTAAAAACTGATAAATCAGTAATCAAAAGAGTGAAGAATGATAGATTTCATTTCATGATCAACGATAAACCAAACCGAAAAGTTATTTAGAATAACTATAATCTCATTAGAAAAAAAAAATTTTTTTTTTTTTATTAATTTAACTATGCTAAATAATGGTATAACTTTCTATCATCATCATCTCTCTTAATATATTCCCTTTCCATCAATCCTTCAATTCTTTGTTTAATAAATGATGGACTTGGTGTAAATCTTGTGCTTTGTTTAACAATTTCACTAATTAATTCATTATGATTAATTAATTTTCTTGATTTCATAATTCTAACAATCATTGCATCTAATTCAAATTTTCTATCTTCATTAACTTCTTTCATTGTTTCTTTTGGATTTGAATCAATTGTTGATGTAATTGTTGGTACTTTAATTTTAGCCATTGGTGATGAAAAATTATAATTAAATTCAAATATATCAGTTTCTTTAATATCTTTTGTTAATGGTTTTTTAATTAAAATTCTTGTCTTTGGTGCAACAGATATTGATAATAAACTTCTAATTAAATCATTTTCAGGTATTTGTGTTAATGTTAAAATTTCTTTATAATTTAAACAATCATTTTCTTGAAATAATAACATAATTAATCCATTATATAATGATGTATTAATTTCATGAATCTTTCTATTAAATTTAATTCTAATATCAATTGAACCAAAATTATATGCATATTTTAAACTTCTACCTGAATGTATTTTACAATAATATTCTTCAAAATTTGAACTCATTTCAATTAATTCATTTGGTAAATTAATTGTTAATCCATTATTAACTTGAATTGGCCAAAATGTTTTTGTTAAAACATTAATATAAAATTTCTTATTATTAAAATTTTTACTTAATTCTTGTGATAAATTAATATCTTTAAACATACCTTCTAATTTTGATGTAAAATTTGAATTACCTGTTTCATTTTTAATTTTAAAAATCATTAATCTTTCTAAATCATTTATTGAACTTTCAGTACCACCATTGGTATTATTTGAAGATGATGAATTATTTGATTGATTTTTTAATAATCTCTTTGCTAAATGATTTTTATAATATTTTTCAAATAAATCTTTATCTTTAATAAATCTAAAAATTGAAATTGAATTATTTAATTGAATTTCAATTTCATCATCATTAAAATTATTTGATTTTTTAATAATATTATCAATAAATAATGATAAAAATTCAGATATTTTATCATTTTTATTTAAAAATTCAATAAAAGAATTTTCAATACATTGTTGAATAATTGGTATATTTTCTAATGATTTTAAAATTTCTTCATATTTACATTTTAATTCAATAACTTTTTCAATCCAATTTATTGCTTGTGATAATTTCTTTTGTGTTGGTTTAGATTTACTACCTTCTTTATTAATATTTGTTTCTGTATCATTTAAATTTAATCCTTCTTCAACTATAATTGAATGTAAATTATCACATAAATCATCAAAAAAATTAACTCTTTTCAATAATTTACATAATAATTCTAAATCTTCAACTCTCTTTTCATGAACCCAATATTTTATACCATTATTAAATTTAAGAATTATATTCATTTTAGATTCAATTAACACTTTATTTACTAATGATATTAATTTTGGAAATGTTGATTGTGGAATATATAAAATTGATTTATCTTCTTCTTTTAATATTATTTCATTAACTTTTCTTAAATATAAACTTGAATCATTATGACTTAAAATTTCAGATGATTTATTTTCAAAATAATGTAATGATTGATCTAAATAATATGGTTCAAATCTTAAAATATAATAAGAATCTTGTTGATCTATTAAAGATTCAAACATTTGAATAATTGATTTGATTTTAAATATATCAATGATTCCATCATTTCTATTCTTCTCTATTTGATTAACGACTAAAGTGTTCAATATTGATCCAATTTGATTGTTATTATAAATAATAATATTTGAATAAAATAATTCAAGTCCTAAATTATAAATCAATGATAATTTAAATTCTTTCGAATAAACTCTATCTAAATACATTAAAATATCACTAATCATTCTCATACTTAAAATATGATCATTCCAAATAGTATTAACTTCAGTTAAAAATTTCATTGGATTATTTAGATTACTTTCATGTAATGTTAATAAATATTGTCTAATCTTTAATAAATGGTTTGAAATCAAGTTTTTAGTCTCATCATATAATTGTTTACCATATTTTCTAAGTACAAGATTGTATGAATTTCTGTACAATTCTTCAAAAGATAATTCAGATGCATTTTTATTCAATATATGTTCAATAGCATCAGATAGAATAATCCATGAAGAGTTAAAATCCACTGCAATTGATAAATTCTTAAGAAAATAGTGGGTTCAAATATTGTTAGTAATTAAAATTCAAGGCAAAAACGTAATCAAAAATCTCTCAGGTTGTGAATTAAAGATAACATACTTTCTTAGGAGCTCTAATCCTAGAACGTTGCTTATTTGATAACATTTTATTGCCCTAAAATTAAAAATATTTCTATAAATTTAAATATCTAAATAAAACTGCTTAAATCAAAAAAAAATCGTTAATATTTATTTAATTTTTGGAAAAAGAAAAAAACATCAGAACACCACTAAATTTTTATTGAGACGTCTTTTTAGATTTAAAAAACTAATTGCTATAATAATAAATAAATAAATTTGTTTATAACTATTTAAATAAACTCTTCAGTTGCTTCTTCTGTCCCTCTAGTTCATCTAATAACGATTCAGAGCATGGAATATTAAAAATGCTAGGTGGTAATTTATTAATTGAATCTCTTAATATATAGGACTCTGGGAAAAGTGTTGGTCTTTCATTAACATATCTTAAATACTTAATACCACTATCTGGGTCAAACTCAGTCAATGCTCTTATCAATTCCTTATATAAAGCTAAATCATTGGTACCAATTAACATTTTAAACATGATCATACAAAATTGATATATTTGAATCATTGATTTAGTTTGATGATATAAATACGTATTATTGGTTAAATACCTTAACACATTTGTAAAAGATGAAATTAATTTCAATAAACAAAAAACATCACAACTATTCATATTATACTTTTTATCAAATGATCTAATCAAAAATTCCAATGAAATTGATAATAAAATCCAATATTTAGAATTAAATCTCAATAAATCTATATGACATGAAATAACACAACATAATTCATAATATTTAGAACCTTCATATGAACCATCATCATTACTAACTTTAAATATAAATGAATCAATATCACTTTCCATTGGAATAGATCTATTTGTTGAAGAAATCAAAATTCTTTCAATTCCAATAATTTTTTGTTCAATAGTCAAATCATCATCAGCTGTCTTATAAGAAATCAAAAATTCACTCAATAAATCTTGAAAAGCAGATACATTCTTTAAATAAATTGATGCATTACTGTTCAGATGTGTAATAATTCTTCTAACAATTTCACGATATGAATCATCACCATCACTAGATTTCAATTCAGATTTTAAAAAATTTGCCATAAATGAAAAATACATAGTCTTCTTCTTAGAATCATATTCTGTTTTTAATATACCATTTATCAAAGCTATAGCAACAGTAGATTTCTTTGGAGCAAATATTGATTTATTAATGAATAATAAAAGATTAGGATCTGATCTAGAAACTTCTGATAAATAATCAACCCAAGATTTATTATAACTTCTTTCAAAAACACATTTAATAAGAGCGTTAACAAATCTAACTTTATCTATTTCATAGACTGTTTTATCACTGTTCTTTAAAATAAGTGAATAAATCTCTGGTTCATTTTGAAAAGTGTTAAAGTTAAGAATATTATTCCAAGTTTCAATTTTTCTTGTAACTAAAACACATTTGATTTTAAACCATTGAACAGAATATATTTCATATTTCAATTTATCAGATAAAAATCTTGCTTGTTTTAAATCTTCCGTAGTCTCCATATAATATTCAATAATTTTTGAAAAAGATGATATAATATCTTTTTGTTCACTGAATTTAAAAACGATATTAATAAGTGATTCAAGAGACACCTGCTTTAAACTTTTAAAATCAATTTTTGTAATGAAATTAACAAGACCAATAAGACTTAATTTATTCTTTAACAAATAATCAATTGCTATAAATAATCCATCAAACTTTAAATTAAAACAATTTAATCTTGAAAGTGTGACCAAATAATTCAAACCAATAAAAAAATTATCAAATAACTTACTGCTAAATGATTCTTCACTATATTTCAATAAATCATTAATTTTAACTTCAAAGTTTTTACCTGTTGCCTTTGATATAACTAAAAGAATATTTAATCTATTGTTGAAAATGGGGAGATCAATTTTACCATTTGATACTGGTATAATCTTCTCTAAAAACCTTGAAGAAATCTTTGACGTAGTACTGAATATTAATAATTTATTCAAATAGATATGAATCAAATTTCTAGAATTTTCAAATATCAATCCATTGAATATATGATCACTCTGAATTTCCCAATTAAAGTTTTTGAATTTATTTTCTTTTAAAAGTTCATACATCAAATATAAAGTAGATTCAGTAGTTTTCCATCTGTATAATAATGACATGTCTTGAAGTGCTTGGAAAGTAAACTTAAGATTTGAAGTTGAATTATCATTCTTAATATCTTTATGTGCAATATCATTGAAGACTTGAAAATCTAAGTTATCAACTTTAAAATTCTTGCATATGAAACTCAATATTTTGATTGTTATTCCCTCTGAATTCTTCAATAATTTCCATGTAAGTAATTCATTTTCCTTGAAGAATATTGAAAGTGATTCAAAACTAATACCACCAAACCTTATACCTTCTTGAAAAATTCTAGAGTCTAAAGATGAATATTTGAAAAATAATGATATATGTTCACCAATCTTAGAGTTAATGGCAACTGTGTTCATATGATCTCTTTCAAAATTATGTTTAATAGCAATTTCAAATAATGTAAATAAACTAATAGTAAATAAAATTGGTTCATATACCACCGATTTAGAAGCAGATATTTTTGACTTGAGAGTTGATTCAAAGTTAGTTATCAAAACTAACAACTTAGAACTTTCATTTGAACTTAAATATAAAATAAATTTTGCAATTTCTAAAGAAGAAGTAACAAGATATTCATAATCAGACTTTCTTATTTGTTGTGAAATCAAAAGATTGAAAAATGGTTTAAACATTGTATTTAAATCTTTGTTCAATTTATCAAAATGAATATTAGTTGAACTAAGCCTAAAAGTAAAACCAGGATTAAAATTGCTCAAAATTAATGCTGAATTGCAATATATAATAGAGTAAAGTTCTGATTTTTCAAATTTGCTAATTGGTATCATATTTGATTCAAAAATTATATCATCATTATCATAAGAATTCAAAGTATAATCTAAATCATTGTGAACATATTTATAATTCAATGTAGCCAATTCAGTACTAACCACCTCATTAATACTTGAAAAAACATGAGGTCTTGAAGGTAAAACATGAGATGAAGAATCAGGGGCCAATGCAAACAACACATTAGAATTTCTCAAATCCTTTCTCTCTTTATCTTTTCTCTTACCATTTGATGAGTCTTTTGTTGTATTGGTTTCTTCGGGATTAATATTTTCAATATCTTCATTATTCAAACTATTGTTATTAGAGTGCTGGTTATGTTGTCTTCCAACATTTAAAGAATTAGATGATGTGGATGTATTGGTTCTACCAGTTGATCTTCTAGATGAACCAGGAAATTTTCTAACTCTACTAGAATTATTTCCCCTATTTCTTGTCAACTTAACTTTTAAATTTCTAGTAGCCTCTACAATTTCTTGGTGACGTTTATAATATGAATCAACAGTAGAATTATCAACACTTTTAACTGGGGTACGAGGCTTGACTTTTGGCCTGTGAACATTTATATCATCTCCATGGTTATGATTGTATAATGAGGCACCTTTATCATACTTTTTATTGGATGTTCTATTTTGTGTTGATCTATTAACACTTTTCTTGCTATTATTGGAACGTTTTGAAGTGGAGTTCTTTGACTTTCTACTTGAAGATAACATAAAATCAATACCTGAAGTTCTATCTTCTCTGACTTCTTGAAACCCACCATCATCCATATCATCATATTGATCATCTCTGTATCTAGTAAACTCAATGTCATTATTATTGTAAGATATATTATTTTTTGACGTATGGTTTCCTCTATTGTCAAACATCATAATATCATATCCATTTCTTAAAAGTTTATTTCTATCAATACTAAAGCTGTTTGAAGTATGTGTTTCTTGTACATCAGAAGAGTCACTGTCATAATCTTGGGAATGAATATATACAGGACTCTTATGTCCAGTTTGACTTTCTTCAACTGTGGTAAATAAATCAGAAAATTCATTAGATTTCAAACCTGATGTATCTTCATCAACTTCAATAATCTTGGGATCATTATTTCTCTTCTTTCTCTTAGCCACACCTAGACGACCTATATATTCATTAGAGCTCCTTTTTCTTGAAGAATTTTGGATTTTAGTTTCAGTTCTCTTGTTTCTAAAAAATGACATTGGTAAGCCTGAGTTCTTCGCTATATTGTTTAGACCCTTGTATACCACACCTTTAACTTTAGCAGCTATATTTTTATTCCATGTGTCTTCATCACCTGAAATGGAAGATGATGAATCTTCAGAATCAGAATCAGAATCAGAATCAGATCCAGATCCAGATTCAGATGTATCATTAGTTTCTTGAGAGTTTGCTGATTCATTTTCTTGATCATTATCATTCAAGCTATCTCTTTCAGTAGAATTAACACCATCATAATCTTCATCAGAAGAATAGATATCCACATCTCTTATATTTTCTTGACTGTCATCATTTATTAATAGTCTATTCCTTTGTTTCTTAGTTGGATCCTTCTGTTTCTTTGCTAATTTATTATTTCTGTTTTTAAAATATGTCTTTAGTTCAGAATGTGACATATCAGTTAATTGAGGTTTTCTTTTGATGATTTCAATGGCCATATCTTTGGAAATATTTAAAATATAGGATATATAATCAATTGTATATATATGGTCTTGATGAAACCCATGTTTTCTTCTTCCAGATCTTCTCAATGCTGTTTGAATATAATCCATGCTTGAAAAATCATTATCTCGTTGTTCACTTTGTTCATAAATATTATTAGTAGTTTCATTATCATTAACGGTGTCATTAGTTTCATTGTGTTTATCTTTAGGTTTCAAAGTCTCTTGTGAACTGGTTATTGTTACTGGGATGTCATTGGGTAGTGGTTCAAGTTGTTCATACTCGTTGTTGCTGCTGTTGTTGTTATTTTCAAGTGATGAATTTTGAATTTGTCGCACTTCATGTGCATGAATATTATGATTTCTTAGAGAATTGATCATATCATATGAATCATCATTCAAAAGTCCCTATAGTTTATAAGTAATGAGGTTAGTCTTTGCTAAAATAATGAATTTAATAATACGATTTGATGACATACAGATCTCTTCACTCTAAAAGCAGGATTTGTGTTACTCTTCTGCTCTAAAATAGACAATATTTTGGACTGGTCAAGAGTCAAATAATCATAGCTATCGTCTTCAGAGTCCGACACATAGGACATCTTCAACTTTATCCTTCTTTGATCAAAAGATGACTCTCATCTAATAGTAAACTTATTGTTTATTTACATATCAAATTCTCTACGCGTAAACACCAAAAAAATGGCAGAGGGTAACAGAAAATTAAATAAAAGTCACGTGATAATTTGAATCGCCATGTTGATTTTTATAATAGTTAATTTTGAGAATAAATAAACAATATTTCTATTGGAATTGAAGCATCCACAATTGATTGTAAATCATGTCTTCGCTTGCTAAATCACCCTCTAAGAGGTATTCAGTATGTTAAACAATATGATAACCAAAACTCGAAATGTGTGTCTTACTAACCATTAAATAAAGAAAATGAGTACAATTGAATCCAGTGTAACTCGTCTTTTAGTTGCAACAAAACATCTTTTAGAAAGTTTAACACAATGGGCAAAGAGAGCAGCAACAGAAACAGATATCTCAGATGCATATGTACAGCTTGGAAATGAGTTTAAGGTGGCATGTCGTGCATTCTCTCATGCTGGTGTTGATGTAAGTGATTTAGGGGATGTTCCTCATTCTTTACGTGTTGTTTTGGAAGAAGCCTTATGTGAATTACCATCTCAAGAAAGTTTAGATAAATTCTTACCTACAATAAGACAAATAATAGTAACTCTTTTACAAAATTTGAAGAGTAAACAAGCACAAGCACGTTCATTAAGAACCTCTCAAACAATATCAAATTCACCAAATACACCAGTTGATGAAAAATCGAGAAGATCAGTCTCTGTTTCAAATGCTTCTTCTAGAACAAGT